>BLSH010462428.1:425343-439392 GCA_018402905.1 Glandirana rugosa | reverse complement strand
GTAGTCCTGTCTGCAGTCTCTGGTTATCTCCTGTAGTCCTGTCTGCAGTCTCTGGTTATCTCCTGTAGTCCGTCCGCAGTCTCTGATTATCTCCTATAGTTTGTCCACAGTCTCTGGTTATCATGTTTGGCCATACTCACTTTTTTGCGGCGTGCCACAGGTCACTACCTCCCAATTATGTCTCTCATTCTCAAGTTTGAAAGTTATGAGGTATGTTCTGTATTTATGGACTCTGCACAGTACCACTTCTCTTGCCTAATACACTGGGTTAACAAAATCAGGGAGTGTGCTGAATTCCACAGGATGGTGCCCTTTGCACCTGCCCAGTAAGATTGGCTATTACAGTTCACCACCCTGGGATAGGCAGTCCAATGGCTGAGAGCACTGAGCAATGTGTTCTGGTGGCGGCCATCCCCCTGTCAGAACACAATAGTGCAGCAGGGGAGATTGCTGTACTAACACTGCATGTGTTTTTTTTTTTTCAATTCATCCAGTACCAGGCTTTAGCCTGGACAATAGCCAACCTCACTGGGCAATGTTTATAAAAACTGTAAGAAGGCAAAACTAAAATCCAGTTCAATTTTCAAGAGGATCTGTGAAAATAGAATTAAGAATGTGATTGCTTACTATGCGCAACACATCCTTTTTCCTTTTCCCAATCCTTTATGAATTTGGCGCAATTTGTTCTATTTAAAAAGACTTTTACTTCCTGCTGTTGACCCCCTCCCAGAACAAAAAATTATCTACGGCCCTGATTAGTTACCCCAAATCCTCATGATTTAAATGACATATTGTTGAGAGCAGATAATTTATGGAGAAAGTCAAATGCCCAAGCTGTAAAAGTTGATATAGCCACATTGTTCAGTACAAATACTGGACATAAAGATCAAAAGATAGTTTCTAATTATAATCGCCAGAGGGGAGACACCGGGTATCTTAATATGCAAAATAACAATAAGAAAAGATCCAAGACCAAGATACCGTTCTCTCAGTTAAAACAGCAATATGACAACCTGAAAATTGAGCATGACAAGATCAGAGTAGAACGTGACACATTATTGGACCAATTCAGGAGATTACAGGATACCGGAGGAATAGAGACAGCAGGAGGATTACATTCTCCAAATCAGCTTTTTTAATGCACATTACACTCCTATGTCAGTGAGAGTGAGTTGGATGGGAACCTCTAAAATAAAGTGTTATCTTCACAAACAGTTGAAGAGGTCAAGGAGTGTCATAAATGTGGACAGAAGGTGGGGTCCTTCAAATCTGTCTTTGAAATGACACTTCTCTGTAGCAGTGGGGGTCATTTAGAAGATAACTGTGAGCATGTAAATAGTACTTTGTTTTAACTTCAAACAATGTTTAAGGACTTTGCTAATGAATTTTGTTGGAGGTATTTTGTCTTTCAGATATTGCTGGTGAGACTCATTTGCATGTGAATAGCGGAAGCTGAGATTGCTGACCAGTGGGGGAGGAAATCTGAATAGACAATTTACAAGGAATTATAAAGAATTCATGGCCTCTCTCAATATTCATCAAGCGATGGACTTTTTTTTTTTTTTTCTTCAAACAAACTAATTTTCGTTTTTTTTTTTTTTCTTTTCTTTTCAATGGACTTTTTTTTTGCCCTAATTTTTTCTCTTTCCCTGATCTATGTTTTATCTGTATTTTAAAACCAGAGAGAAGCATTTAAACCTAAACTAATTTTACATCTGTACATATTACATAATGCATATTGATATCAATATATTCAACGTCTAAGGTAAAATGCTGCACAATGGCTTGGCATACATTTTTTTAACTGGGTGTCTGAGAATTTGTACACTTAGACTGGGTAGAATAATTTAAGTTTAGGGTATAGTACATTGGGTGGTTTTCCCTAAATTTATAAGAGGGGTGAGTGAAGTTTATCACTCTAACCATGATTTGAACTTTGTTGAATCAGTTGTTAATAATATGCTGAAAGCTATGACATATAAGGATGTGAATGACTATACCTTTCTTGGCAAACATACTGGCAAGAATTTCCACTGCTGCTTTGTCTGGACAAATGATCTAAGAAGCACTGATGTCAAGCTGATACTATCTAAACCATGTGATGCTCCCATTCAGTGGACTTAAAGATTCAAGTAACTGCTCTATTGAAGGCAATGTGGGGTCGGCCTACAGCAAGTTGCATATTGTGGCTGGCAGAAGTTTCATGTTGGACTGGTGATGAAGATTACTAAAACTGAACAATTCATCTTTAAAAATGAAACCCTTGAGCCTGGAGATAAGCAAATCCTGGACTTGTGTGGATTGGAGCTCCTAGACTAGAGCATACTTCCAAACTTTACTTTCAGTGAAATGGTGAGAGATGTCATAACCTCAAACCGGAGAATGGACTGTGACGTCAGCTTGTCTTTGCGCAATATTCAAGATCTCGATGTGACATACTGAAGGAACTACAAACTTTGAAATGAGGCCTAACAGCTATACGGGTCACAAATGTTTACCAAATCCTTTCCCAGTCATGGCCTAAAGCTATATTATCTAATAACTGTTTTATGGGGTTATTTTAGAGGCTGGTGAAGAGAGATGTAACCAGTTTTCAATTACATATTTTATATGAGCCATTGTAAAGCATTCAGTACCTCAAATTGTAATGATATGTTTGTTGTTCGCTGTTGGCATTATGGGTCAGTTCTAAGAATTAGAACAGACCCAAGTGGGGGAATGTTGTGTAAAATTTCATATACATACATACATAGGTATTTACTGTAAGCCATGATTTAAGTCTAAGCCAAGCTGCATTACATATCAAAGGTCCACAGTTGCTTGCATGGGGGTTGTGGAATGTAGACTTGAGAAGGAACAAAAGTATTTATTGATGCTAATTAGCCTTGAGGGGGTTCATTGTGGCTTGTTTATCTGGTAAACACTAATGTGAGGTTAGGAGAACCCCCCCCCCCCCCAGTGTGAGACTAATACTTAAGTGGACATTCAAGCTAGCAGTGTCTGCCTGCCAGTTCACTTTTTCTCTCCATGAACATGAGGGCACGGTTGGAATGGGACTCTAAATATGTAATATTTACTCTGTTGGATTTTGATCACCTGGTGCAAGTATTATGAAATCTGTCTGTCTGAAGTCAATAAAATGCAACTCTCTGAAAGAACCGATTGAGTGCTGCGGAAAATTAACCATCATAATAATAACTAAATAATAACATTCATTCATTCATTACTATATCACTACAGGAACCACCGATGATACCCGGCCCAGGGACGCAGATACAAGCCAGGACGCCATTCCTCCACACCCAGTCCGCAGTGACTCACAGTGCAATGCCTACTGATTCTACCAGTTTGTGAATAGATTTCTATGTGATTTTAATAAAATGTGTTAAACGGCTACACTTAGAGGCACTGTGCTTCTTTTCTACTATAGATGATCACGCCTTTCTCAATATCATGGATATAGAGACTTTCCAAGATGAAAACAACAATTGGGTAGCTCCTTTACCTTTTCGCACACCCAGGTGTTATTTACCTAGTAACAGAGAGAAAGCCATGAAGCGCCTGAACACACTATGTAAAACTTTGCAAAGAAAACCTGAAGAAGTGAAAAAAGACTTTACAGAATTCATCAAAAGGATGCTTGACAATAACCATGCTGAAGTAGCACCATCACTGGATGAAGGTAAAGAACACTGGTATCTGCCAATGTTTGGCGTTTACCATCCACACAAGCCAGACCAAATAAGAGTTGCATTCGATTCCAGTGCTCAACATGAAGGTGTTTCATTAAATGATGTTCTGCTGCGTGGCCCAGATCTAAACAACACACTTCTGGGTGTCCTCTTACGCTTCAGGAAAGAGCCTATTGCCTTCACAGGGGACGTGCAACAGATGTTTTATTTTCTAGTGAGAGAAGACTATCGCGATTACCTGCGTTTCCTGTGGTACAAAGATAACGACACAGATAAAGAGGTGACAGAGTATAGAATGAGGGTACATGTTTTTGGTAACAGCCCTTCTCCTGCTGTTGCCAATGTACTGCATGCGCAAAGTTGCACAGAAAGGTGCAGAACATTATGGTCAAGATGCCAAACACCTTGTGATGAGACATTTCTATGTAGATGATGGACTTGCTGCAGCTAACACACCTGAAGGAGCAATCAACATTCTCAACAAAGCAAAACAAATGATGGCAGAGTCTAATTTGCGACTACATAAGATAGCCTCTAACAGCAAACAAGTCATGGAAGCTTTCATCGCGGAAGACAGAGCTAAATATCTTAAAGACCTTTGCCTAGTAACAGACACCCTTCCTTTACAGAAGAGTTTAGGCCTAAGCTGGGATATAGAAAAAGACTGTTTTGCTTTTCAGGTTTCTTCAGTAGAAAAAACATTCACGAGAAGAGGAATTTTATCCTCTGTGAACAGTCTCTACGATACGATCAGGTTTGTGGCACCTGTCGCCATTAAAGGTAAGGCCTTAGTTTGTGAACTGTCAAGTGGAGAAAGTGAATTGGATGCCTTACTTCCACAAGAGAGACTCCATGAGTGGGTCCAATGGACGGAGTCTTTACAAGCCTTACAATGTTTACAAATACGCAGATGTTCTGTTCCTGTTTCATTGTCACAAGCTTGCGAAAGAGAACTGTACATTTTTTCAGATGCATCTGCTACAGCAATAGGTGCGGTTGCTTACTTGAAGGTAAACAATGCAGGAAATGTCTGTCATGTTGGATTTGTTATGGAAAAATCCAAACTGAGTCCTAGGCCGGCACATACAATTCCACATCTAGAGTTATGTGCAGTTGTACTAGCGGTTGAACTGTATGAGCTAGTGAGAGGCGAGATGGACCTAAGCCTGGATGCTGTGAAATTCTTTACAGACAGTAAAACTGTCTTAGGTTATATCAACAACACTAGAAAGAGGTTCTTTTTATACGTTTCCAATGGGGTGAATAGGATCAGACATGCAACCTGTCCAGAGCAATGGTTCTATGTGCCCTCAGAACAAAATACTGCGGATTACGCTACCAGGCCTACACAGACAGCTTGCCTCCAGAACTCTATGTTGTTCTCGGGCCCACCTTTTCTGTATCAGACAGTTGTAGATAATCCTGATAACACCAACGTCTACCCGTTAGTGGAACCTGATCCTGAAATAAGGTCAGAAGTAGTAAGCTTCAGAACTAAAGCCTTTGACACTAGACTGCAGCCGCATTGTTTCGAAAGATTTTCCAACTGGAAGAGACTAAGCAGGGTTATAACAAGATTAATCCATGTTGCGAATAGCTTCTAGAAGAAAACCAACAGTGATCGAGCCGGAAGCTGGGGAGTTTTCCATGAAAGAATCAGTTTAGAAGAACTTTCACAAGCCAAGACAGTTATAAGTTCTTCTGTACAACACACATATTTCAGGGAAGAATATGACTATATTGAACAACAAAAGACGCTTCCAAAACATAGCCGTCTTACAAAACTCAACCCCTTTTATAGATCACAATGGACTATTGAGAGTAGGTGGCCATTTATTCTTTGCCACGCTGTCAGATGAGGAGAAGCAGCCTGTCATCATTCCTCATGATCACCACATTACTACCTTGATTGTAAGATATTATCACAATCAAATAGTTCACCAAGGGTGCCACATAACAGAAGGTGCAATCCGAGCTGCAGGTTTCTGGATTCTTTGTGGAAAACGTCAAGTGTCTGCAATCATTCACAAATGTGTCATGTGCCGTAAGCTCAGAGGGAGATTGGAAAGTCAAAAGATGGCAGGGTTACCAAAAGATAGAGACAATCCTGAGCCTCCATTCACTAGTGTGGGTGTTGATGTGTTTGGTCACTGGGCAGTTGTAACACGCCGAACTAGAGGAGGAAGTGCTGACAGCAAACGCTGGGCTGTTCTTTTCACGTCTTTCTACAAGAGCAGTGCATATAGAATTGATTGAGTCCATGTCAGCGTCCAGTTTCATCATTGCTCTAAGAAGATTATTTTCTGTTTGTGGTCCGGATAAGTTAATTTGCTCAGATAGAGCAAACACTGTGGAGTGTTAAAGATCCATGTACATCCTTTGTCTTCAAGACAGTCTAGAAGTTCTGCATCATTTGAACATATATGCAGTTCTTTGCATGCTCCTACAAAAGTTTCCCCCCTCACATATACTAATTTGCCACAAACAGGAAGTTAATATCACCAACCATTCCCATTTTATTAAGGTGTATCCATATAAATGGCCCACCCTGTAGTTACTTATAATGAATGTGTAGTTTACCACTGCCAACTAGTGGCAAACTAATGTAGCAGTTTATCTCTAGTTAATTAAATTTCTTAGACAGGAAGTGACCTTTGGTCTAGGAAGTTCTTCAGACATCTTAGATGCCATGCTGTATGGACGCAGCATGTTCGTTCTCTCTCAAGGGGCTTGAGACATCATCACCTGTAAGTGCCTTTCTGTTGTGTCATCTTTCATTTATGTTAGACTAGTGATTATATGTGTACTGATATCTTGTCATTGTATTGTATTGCAGTTTCACAAAATTCATAAAATAAAGTTGGATTCCTTCAGTAGACAATTCTAGCATTGGGCTTCCGTTTACTGGAGTCTCTGACAAGTGTTTAGCTGTCCGTTTAGAATCACATAGTCAGTGTTTTGAGAGCGTAACTGTTGTATACCATTTCCATCCATCAGATTTTGACTGGATAACAAAAAATGTATGGTAAGACCTATTCCCACATGTGCCAATAAGGCGTCATTTAATTGGAACTAATACTATATCATTATTGCAGATGGGTAGGTCTTTATGATCCCCATACATTATTTTTACTTCCAATCACAAACTGTTTCAAATCATTCCTTTATCTATATAGAATAGTCTGTATGCATCAAACAGCCAAATACCTGCTATTAACAATTATAATGCTATAAGCCTAGTCCTCCTCGTTGGTCACCCCCATCACTGTATTATGTTAAATTGTTTCCTGTTTAGTAGCATTGTCCATTTGGAAACTGAATGCTGCTAGGTCATTATATGTAGTTTGAAATTAAATTGTACTAATATATATAATATTTACATCCCTCTCTATCTATAAAAGAGATCTTCTGGTAATCTTTATGTCTACAATTTACTAGACGTGCAAAATGAAAGAAATTGTTTAGTTTCATTTTGATTCGTTACGTAACTAAATTTGTTCCATTGAATTGCATTCGTTATATTTATTTTCCTGATTTGTTTTGTATTCGAAAAAATTCAAACACATTCGAAAGATTTCGACCAAATTCGAAAAAAAATCAACCACATTTGAAAAAATGTGACCGAATTCTTAGAAAATCCATCTATATAGAAAAGTTTAACTGCATTTGAAAAACAGTCTGCCGTTGACTAAATTTGAAAAATTCTAGAGAATTTGAACTAATTCAACAAATGTCAAAACTGATTTAATCTGTATCTGACATTCAGAATTAAAAACCACATTTGAAATAGAATTTTTATTTAAATGCAGCTTTTGTATTCAATTATGAAGTGGGAGAGAAGTGCTTTGAGAAAGTGAGCTATTCAGTGAGTTTTGCTGTTTGTTGTGTTGCACTGAGTGGCCGCAGTATGTCTGAGTTGTCTGATGTGGAGAGGGAGGTGGTTGGCGCCACGTGTGAGGGTGAGAATGTGGTTGTGCATGAAGGCGAGGATGATGGTGAGGCTGAATATTTGCAGGATCTGCTTGGAGTATTTGAGAGGGTAAATGTGTGTGGCAGATCATCTGAGGGTGCGGATGATTTTGATTGCGGTGGTGTGGCTTCCTTGGAGGGTGATGATGATGGTGTGAGCATGCGTGTGCAGAGGAGGCATGGCCGTGGTAAAACACATGCTTCAGGGAAGCGAGGAGGAACAGACTACCACCTCTCAGAGGAGGGAGGGAGGGCAAAAAAAAACACAGCAGTAGTACCAGCTTCTACAGCTGCACATGGCTCCACACATAAATGGGGCCCACGCTTCAGCGCTGCTGAAAATATCAAACTTGTGGAAAAAGAGCAGTACACCCTGTTCTCATCTAGCACAAGCCTTAACCAAAAGACAGCTGCCGTCTCCTGTAGTATTTTTGTAGTCTCTGACCATCTCCTGTAGTATTTGTGTAGTCTCCGACCATCTCCTATAGCATTTCTGCAGTTTGTGACCATCTCCTATAGCATTTCTGCAGTCTTTGACCATCTCCTATAGCATTTATGTAGTCTCTGATCATCTCCTGTAGTATTTTTGTAGTCTCTGA
Organism: Glandirana rugosa; assembly: GCA_018402905.1. Lineage (NCBI taxonomy): Eukaryota > Metazoa > Chordata > Amphibia > Anura > Ranidae > Glandirana > Glandirana rugosa. The sequence goes on along the minus strand of BLSH010462428.1, from coordinate 431,132 downwards.
CCATCTCCTACAGTATTTCTGCAGTCTCTGACCATCAGCTGTAGCATTTATGTAGTCTCTGACCATCTCCAGTAGTATTTCTGTATACCCCGAGTCTGACCATTTCTTGTTGCACATTAACAGTTTTTTACAATCAATGCAAAATTTAATTTGATGATGCTGAAATAAGAATGTATTCTGCATTTTTTTTTTTGCTACAGTTTTTATGACTGCAAGGCTGTAGTTGCGGCAAAGATAAAGAAGGGCTCCAGCAGGAGAGACCTCAATGAATGGCAAATGTTCTTTGCTGAGCGCCTTATGCCAGAGACCGCCACAAAGGCTTCTGATGGTCAGCAGGAGGCTGAGGTGGACAGGCCCAACAGGCGGCAGAGACCTGGTGAGTAAAATGAAAGATATCATTCATTCTACCATTGTAATTGTTTGTTTCTGAAGCTCACTATACAATTTACTACACATTATACTCGCGTGTTGCTTTGCTTTCCTGTTGCCCAGCTGCTTTGTCTGTATGCCGGTCCTCCTCACTCCCGGGCCCAAGTGGAGTGACCTCACGTTCTGGTGGTGGCGAGTACCTAAAACAAATAGAGATGTTATAGAATGAACACATTTATTTAACCACTTTTTGTACCTGGTACATCATTGGTCTTCAAGTGTAAGTAAAAGGCTGATGCCTGCAGCTATTCCAATCATCCAATCTCTCAGTTCCCTCACTGTTGTTACCTACTCATTGTTCTTAGTGATTGGCCCCCTAGGAAGGTGGTTCTTACATGGATGCTTGTGTGGGATTACTGGCAATCCCTGCTGCTGGCATCCATAATAGCAGGTCCCTACACAGAATATATTGTGCATTATTTTCTATCCCTTGTTATTGATTTTCATGGAAAGACAGCAGCGGAAGGTCATTGTGACTTTTGCTGTTGATCTACCTGGTAGAAGAGGGACAGACAGAGATAACATCTGTTTTTAGGTACATTGCTGGAGTGAATTGCCATAGGACTTAAAATTTTAAAGGTAATGTTCTGAGGGAGAATTTCATGAACCATTTTTTTTTTTTTTTGGCCAAAATCATTAAAATATTGATTAAAGATACAAAAAAAGCGTTTGCTCTACGAACTGTAGATTTTCTTTTTATAATCTTAGACATAAGCCGATTTTTTGATATTGTCATACAAAAGTACTCTATCTACAATAATATAAATTTCCATCTTTCTTTAACAGAAAAACCTTCATCGCTGGACTGCGGTCTCTGGCATAATGCAGTGGCTCATTCCTCCTAAGCGTAAGTAAAAACGCTGCCAATAAAATCCAATTCTACTTGTTTTTATTTTAGCCACCTTTGATGAATTTTTCAAATGTAATTAAAATTCCATTCTAATGATAAATGCACGCCTCTGTAAATGCAATATGTTCAAAGCTCGATTTTATTTAATTAAATATCCACGGTCAGTTGAACTTTTTTGCATGTACCTTTCTATAATCTTCCTCCTCAGAGTTTGCGTTTTCTACCCAGGCTCTGTGTTTTCAGTGAGTACCCACAATAGGAAACTGCTCTCTATCGGGATGCCATTGTGGGCCTAGTTACTTACGTTCCATACAAGCAGGCAGTAGGGTAAAGCCTTGCCCACCGCTCTCCCATCACAGAGTTTGATTCACAACTGTGGGAGCCGGGGAGGCAATGGCCTCCACTGCTGTTATCAATCTTCCATGTGAGGAGGTTCAGATTGTAAGGATTGCTGCTCTTAGGTACAGTGCTTGAATGCAATGGTGCTCATGTAAGTACAATGAGTGTTGTCGCAAGGGGTTATACCAGTCATCAAAAATGTTTTCTGTTTTATTACTTTCTTGGATTGTACTATGCAGGTGGTAATCTAAAAAAAAAAAAAAAAGTTAATAAAAATGTTGGAGCTCTAGGAATCTGATGCAGCCACACTTTACTTTGCTATCTGAACATGTTGACTATACAGTCTCCAACATTACCTTGACTATATTCAATTATTTCTTTAACAGAAAGTGTGATGGTCTGTCATCGGTATCAGCATCCCCTCCAAGAAAGCAGCCGACCAACATTCCCCAGCATAAGTCAACAACCATTGGATATAAAGAGAGATCATGACACCGCATTATCAGAACAAGCAGAAGATAAACCCCCTATGGGACTTTGACGGGAGAACCAACTCACCAAGAAGTAGTCATAATAAAATGTAACATTAATTTGTAAAGCGTAAAATGAACACTCCATAGTGGTGATGGGCAATACCCAACATGGACAATGTACAAACAAAATTGACAAATGAATAACAAATGATATTTTTACATGACAATTGACAAACAATGGCTATAAAAAAAGACCACTGGTCTGCCATACAGAGGGGGCAGAGAAGAACCCAACACGTTTCGATGTTTATGATGCGATATCTTCCTCAGGGGTATGTGGTCATGGAAATTTTAAGAAAAGACACAAGACTCATAAGGTGTAGGACACTCATACAGACTGTTTATATGGAGATTACAAATAACCCTTTTGCCCAACCCGAACATGGGAGTATAATGCGAGTCAACAAAGAAGGAATCAGAAGGTGTACCCAGCCATGAGCAACAGTGGCTGCTAAAGTGTTCATATCACCATAAGGGGCAGCAAAGGCGTGTACCGCTGATGGAGGTATGTCCAGATGAAAGCCCCAAAGTAGCAAAAATGCAGGGGGATAACAGATAATGGCCGCTGAATATTATGCTACAGGCTAGGTGGCGAACGCACACACAGCGAAAAACCAGCTGTGTAGAAGCACCCAAAAGGGAGATCAAACCAGTCGTAAACCATCCCCAGTCCGCCCGTTCAAACCAGCCAGAGAAACATGTCTTAATTTTAACAGCAGTGCAGCCTCCGTCCATCAGCAACCCAGCCAAGCCCATGGATTATCAGCTACACACTCCACACAGGCATTGTCACAAAAAAAGACATATAATATTGGATAACAATCAACTTCCTTCTTAATATAGACACATAAAAAAAATGATGACGTTATTATCTATTCACAGTATACTTATATTTTTCATTTTATTATTTTTTCAGTTTCAACATCATCTGCCAGATCAGTGCCTGAAAAAGCAAATCAGCTTCATTGCAGTGAGTACCTATTAAAAAAAATGATGTTTAATGGTAAACCAGTAATATACATTGATAGTTTTATTACAGTTTGCAGAAGAGACCCATTTTTCAGTAAAAAATGATTGGAAACCACCTTCCCCTTTGCCTGGGAGTGAACAGGTTTGTTGGTTGCTCTCAAGTCAGATTTAAAATGGCTTTTGCTTCAGCAGTCAGATGACAATCCTGCTATTCAATCAGTAGCTGAGAGTGTCAGCAGACTGTTCTCAGGAAATGATTGGCTGTAACTAAATTTGCACATCATTTTCACTATTTAAAGCTAAAATAAGTACTGTGCTGTTAGCAATCTTCAACATGAGTATAGACTAGGTGGAGAGAGAGCCACTGCAGCATTGCATTGTTCTCTCAGTAAGGTACCATCCCGTGGTGATATTTCCTTTTTTCTTGTGCCCTAATACATATAATGCATTTAGTAAACAAAGTTATGCTTCAGAACCACTGTTAAGATGCTGCGATCCAACATTTTAGAGCTAGAAGTAAATGAGAATGTTATGTAAAAAATGTACCACTTTATCCTCCAAATCTTACTGTGACTCCTCGGCTTTCCTCGGTCCCTCTGCTTCTGACCTGGTTGCAGTCATCATACCTGTCTGCACATACGCAGCTGCTGAATACTCCTGAAATCAGGTACCGTATTTTTCGCACCATAAGACACACTTTTTTCCCCCAAAAAATTAGGGGAAAGTGTCCCTGCGTCTTATGGTGCGAGTGCTGCAAAACCCCCCCCCCCCCCCCATCGGTGCCGGAAGCCTGCATTGCACTGCGGGCTCCCGGACACCATAGAGCGCCGCTGTGATCATTCTCACAGAGTGAGAAGACAGAGCAGCCCCAGTGCCTGAATGAAGTACTGCCGCAGCTGGAGCTGGTCTGGCTGCAGAGTGGAGTTCTACCAGGCACATGTGTGATGACATCATCACAGCACAACGGTGGCGGGAGATATGAATCTCCCTTTCAGCTCTGTGTCAGGCTGCATTGCATGGTACCAGGTATGGCTGTAATTGATTGGCACAGGTACATGCTGTATTTGATTGGCACTGGTATATGACTGTATTTCAGAGACTCTGGTATATGGCTGTATTTCATGGACTTTGGTATATGGCTGTATTTCATGGACTCTGGTATATGGCTGTATTTCATGGACTCTGGTATATGGCTGTATTTCATGGACTCTGGTATATGGCTGCATTTCATATGACTGGTATATGCTGTATTTGATTGGCACTGGTATATGGCTGTATTTCATGGACTCTGGTATATGGCTGTTTTTCATGGACTCTGGTATATGGCTGTATTTCATGGACTCTGGTATATGGCTGTTTTTCATGGGCTCTGGTATATGGCTGTTTTTCATAGACTTTGGTATATGCTGTATTTGATTGGCACTGGTATATGGCTGTTTTTCATGGACTCTGGTATATGGCTGTATTTCATGGATCTGGTATATGGCTGTATTTCATAGATCTGGTATATGACTGTTTTTCATAGACTCTGGTATATGGCTGTATTTCATGGACTCTGGTATATGGCTGTATTTCATGGACTCTGGTATATGGCTGTATTTCATGGACTCTGGTATATGGCTGCATTTCATGGACTTATATGGCTGCTTTTCATGAACTCTGGTATATTGCTGTAATTCGTGGACTTTGGTATATGGCTGCACTGTTTTTTTTTTTTTTATACACCATTTGGGTCAGAATATTCTTTTCTAGTTTTCCTCCTCTAAAACCTAGGTGCGTCTTATGGTGTGAAAAATACGGTACTTCAAATGGCGCTAAAAAAAAAAAATAGTTCATATGGCCAGATAACTTTCACCTTTCAAAGAAATGTTGCGTGCTTTTTCAATAACATTTGGGAAGTAAAATGATGTCACTATCCAGCGCACGGTAGACTTTGTGAATTTAATTTACATTTCCGATACAACCACAGCATCTTCTCAAGACAGATCCTCAAGTAAGCTGGGCACTAATAAGCACTTCACAAGCCTATTCAATTATATACCCATGCAAAAGTATAAAATGTTAATGCAGTCCTAAATCACATTAATGGTTTGATTACAGTAGTATTATTAATGCTCATAATTCTTAATTGTCATAGTCTGCTTATCTTTTTTCTTATGTGTAAAGTAAAACCATTTAGAAATTATTACACTGCGATGGTGTTAGTGTACGTGAGAGTTTACGTAAAAACTTTACTAACAATTATTGTAGAAATGTAATTTGCCAGTTTAGCTGAAAGAGGTTGTAAAGGTTAATTTTTATTTAATTTAAATAACAAATATGTTATACTTAGCTGCTCTGAGTAAGGGTTTTGCACATAGCGGACACAATCCTCCTCTTCTAGGGTGCCTCGTCGGCGCTCCTGCCTCCTCCCTTTCATTGTTTACCCCAACAGACATCTGCTTTCCCTGGGAACACTCGTGCGGGCGCGCTCATGCATCCTGCTGTTGCGTCCATTGACACAGACAGCAGGACTCTGCCCCGCCCCCCGCGTCACTGGATTTGATTGACAGCAACAGGAGCTAATGGCTCCTTCCACCATCGATCTTTTCCAATGAGAAGATGTTATTAACAATCATTTCAAAAATGCATTTGAGAGTGCATGTGATTGTGGTAGCGTCACATTATTA
>BLSH010462428.1:365093-393893 GCA_018402905.1 Glandirana rugosa | reverse complement strand
ACGGTACCATTGTCCCCCCCCCCCCCCCCCCACAGATCATGCTGCAAAAGCAGTATGATGTCCTCCATGCGAATGTGGCCAAGAGGGCCGTTATAAGGGTTGTACGGCGCCGGCTGTGGCAGCGATATGAACATAGACCAACAGTGCTACAGGTACAGCATTGTTGGTCCGATGTAAAAAGGCGGAGGGAAGAGGTCCTACGAGCGGTGTCCCTTCCTATCGCTGCTAAGTCTATATGGTGCAAAGGTGTTTGTAAATGATCTTTGTGCAGAATTGTGGTGCAGTAAGTTTCCAGGTGAATTTGGATTTGGGATATAGAGGAAGGTATGGGTTGACTATCTTAGCTTTGCCAGTTGTAAATCTTTGCCTTTTTATCTTGTCATAGTCACAGCCGGTTCCAGACAGACTGTGGTGACATTGGCCACATGCCAGGGGAGGAGGACTGCCACACTGAAATATTTAAGACCTGGGGCACCCCCTCAGGAGCCCCTGCAATTGGTCAATGGTGAGCACTCTTTGATCTACTTGGTGTGTGTCTATCTCCTACTCTATCTCTCTCTTGTTGAATGTTAAAAATGTATCATTTCTTCTTTCTAAAGATGTCACAGAACAGGAGGCGGATTCTCCTGATACATGTAAGTTGCTTGCTTGAATGTAGGGCCAGTTGGTTTAGTGGCCACTAGTTTTAGCAGCTATTTTTCAGGCAGTGGGGTGCTTTTAACCCCCCTGAAGGGGTTCAAAAGGTGTTGCAAACACCCACACGCAGGGCTTACAAAGTGGCTTTCATCCGCTTTGGAAGCACTGCCCATTCATTTCAATGGGCAGGGCAGTTTAGGAGCGGGGGATACACTGCTCCCCACAATGCCCCCAAAGATGCTGCTTGCACAACTTTGGCTTCCTGCCCTGCAAACGCACTGCTCAGGTGTCAAACCACTCAGGCTTTCACACTGGGGTGGATTGGGGGGGTGTTTATCAGGCACTTTACAGGTGCTATTTTTATGGCTAAAGCACCTGAAAAACCCCTCAGTGTGAAAGGGGACTTAATTTAGGTTGTTACGGAGTGATTTTGTATGCCTTCTCATTAAAGTGGTTGTCAACTCATGACAACCACTTTAAACTACAGGTACGCGTACAATAAGGCTTACCTGTAGGTCCCGGGAATATCTCCTAAACTTGTACGGTTTAGAAGATATTCCCTGTATGTGCATGTGCCAATGTCATTGGCACATGAGCACTGAAGAATCGGCCCCTGGGGTAGCCGTTTCTTCTTTTGATGTGCCGTAAATGATGGCTCCCGTGCACATGCGCTGGAGCCCGCGCTGTGATTGGACGGAGCCGCAGACCCAGTAGAAGCATGTTGCCGGTCACAGCGGTGTGCAGAGGCTGCTGCAACAGCTTTGTTCCAAGGTAAGGATTTTGTGATCAGCTAGTATGGGGGGGGGGTTTCTGGATTTTACAACCACTTTAATATTGACCCACAATTCTTTGAACCAGGTCACCCTGTAGAGCGCCAAACATGTTAACAGAGTGTCAGCAGAATGCAGCAATGTTTGAGGAGGATGGCTCTCTGCTTTTCCTCTCCTCGTGGCCTACAATACAGCCAGTGAGGAATGAGCAATGCCTGGTCGACTATGGGTTTGACCTTGTGAACAAGCAGGTACAAGTTCTCACAGGGGCCACAAGAGCCAGCAGGTCTTCCAAAAAGTTGTGGTTTGTTGTTTTTGGAGGCTCAAACATTTCCCAGATCTGTTAAGTCAAACAAATGTATTATTGAGGGTAGAGTAAGGTCTAAACTTCCAACTGTTTTCAAATGTAATATTTGGTTTTATTCTGTAGCTGATGGTTCGGTTCAGGATATGGAGGAGGTGCAGCCGGAGTTGTCCTCCCCACCCCAAAGTTGTAAGTTTGAATGCTAACTTTGTGTATTGTTGTTTTAGTGTTTAAAGTATGTAAGTTGTTTAAAATTTGTTTATGTGGTGTTCTTTATTTATGTAGCTGAAGCTCCAGGACCGAGCCAGCCAACTCAGGAGGATGAAGAGGATGAGACAAATGCCCATGGGCCAACACTGTTTTTACATTTGTGTAAGTAACTTTTAACAGCTTGTTGCACCACTGGTGTCGATCACATGCGATGTCTGAGCAATGCAAGTTCAGCCATACAGCTGTAAAGTAATGAGCAGGGATTTTCTTCTTTTTTTTACCACACACGAATCAGATAGCATGGGTGGTCTCAGCCCTGCCATCTGATTTCTGTAGGAATACACAGTTCACACTGCAATCTGACCTGTTCTGGGTATGCCATTAACATTGTAATAACACCCAGAGTGGTTTGCAAAGGGCATTCTGGACTGCCTGTGGGCAATAAGCGATGTGGGGACCGGTGGTGAAATTCACAAGTGTGAACCCAGGCTTAGACTTGGTTCACTCTGCAGCTTGCTAATCCACTGCAGAGTCCGCATTGCATGTCTCCCAGCAGCAGTTCACCCTGCCCTATGTAAAGTGCTGGAAGTGTCAATTAAAAGTTCATGACACCCCCAAATCAGTTTGTATATCGCAATGCAAACTGCTAAATTGTAAGGGAACTGGATTGCATGGTTGTGCCCACCCATGCAATCCAATTCTGCTGCTGTCCAAAAAAGTGCACATCATATGTTCGTGAATCCGCCACCGGACAGAAGAAAGGCTTACCAGAACTTACCTCAACATTCATTTGTCTTCTCTTAAAGGATAAGGTCTGGTGTTTCTTTTGCAGACTTTGGATAGAAGTAGCAAGAGCGGAAAAATTGGGCTTTTGGTGTTGGTGGTGCCTTCTCACCGTAACCCTATAGAGGAAAATAAAAAAAACATGGCCCACCCCCCTCAGGAACCCACCAATGAGGCCACCCCTGGCCCCTCAGCTGAGGTGGCTGTAAGCTTACCATCATCCCCAGAAGTTTCAGAAAGGACTCCCGAGGGCCCCCAAGCCGGTGGTGAAAGCCCAGCAGATGTAGGCAGCCCAGCCAATTTGAAGAAGACTCAGATTGCCAGGAGATGCCCCAACATCCCCAGTCCCTGAGGGAACCTCTTGTTTGCCCTTATGGAGGAGTTGCCCCCTAGTGGATGTACCATCTTATTACATCAATGTTTCATCTGTCTGCTACTGAGGAAATGGTGATGCTGTGTCCCTAAGGCTGTGGAGACCTGTGGAATAAGTGATCCAGATATTATATTATATGCCTGGCTCCCAGCTAGGTCTGGTAAGCCTTTCGTTTGTCCGGTTGCGGATTCACGAACATATGATGTGCACTGGGTGTTTCTGACTGATTAGTCACCCTGTCATTTATGAGGACTCCTACATTAAATACCAATTTATATCGTTTTAACTTAACAATATATATTGTCATCTACAGCGCGGCTTTATATATACCTATTGTGTCTCTTCTTTTCTAGCTGCTGCTCATTTGTGGGACTTTAGCGCAGTTATTACCTTGCTTTGTCCAAAAAAGTGTCCTGTGCAATGTGATGCAAATTCGCCCATACTATCTGTATGGCTGAAATCCCATTGCACAAAGATTGCATGGGATTTGCAGTGCATTACAAATCACATCCAATGTGGGACATCGCTGCAGGGGGAGGCTGGGTTCACTCTGGAAAACACAGTGGTTTACAGCAGGAGGCTGCTGCATCTCCAATTGCCGTTTGAGGTCCTATTTATGCATGAAATTTGGCCAGAATTTGTAGCAGAAATGGACCAAAAGATGCACAGTCCTACTGGGAACTTTGCACCCCAGGCACTGCAGAAATGTGGGGAATGGATCCATAGATGGTCACTATCTCCTGGTATGCAAATTGGATACAAGGAAAGCTGCATCCGATTCACACTAGTGTGAACCCAGCCTGAATGTGATAAGGATTAAGTGGGCGAAACGCCCCTAAAGCATACTGTTCCTGCTTCTTGGAAAACAATCACTCAATATCATTTTTTTGTTTGGAAATGTAATTATGGAAAAGAGTTAGTGCCCTGCAACTGTATTTTATTGTGAGCTGAGGGGAATTTGCAAAGTAACTGTTTTGAAAAACACATTTTGGTCGACTCTTGTTTGGATGCTACCAGAGGCGTAACGTGAACCTTTAGGGCCCCGGTGCAAGAAATTATGAAGGGCCCCCTGACTCCTGGCCAGGGCCCTTCCCTCTTCCCACTGATCCTGGGGCCCTTTACTCCCATCGCAGGTCCCTTTTTTACAGTAACGCAGTGGGGCCCTTTCACAAGTTCTGCAGCGGCGCCCTTTCTGCCATCTTCGATGGCTATTGATCTTAGTTTGCAATTAGTTTATGGCACACCTTGCTTTTCTCCCATTTTTTTCTTCCAGAGACGACTTTTCTCTCAAGGGAGCTGCCACTAATGCTGTGTACATATACCTCCTGGACTTTATAGACTTTGTTGTTTTAAGTGTGTTTCAGTACCCTCTCGTGCGCCATTCTCTTTTTTTCTTGATGCTTCGCTTGTGCGCTTAACCTAATTGTGAGGGAAAGTTTAAAAAGCATTCAAGAGACAATGACAAAAGTGAAAAATAGTGTGGAATATGTCAACAGAAGACGAAAAGCAACCCAAAAGGCAAATTGGCCTTGAAGCAACCAGGTGGAAATCTACTCATTACTAGCGTAGAAGATTTTTGGATCTGAAAGAAGCTATTATTGTCACACTTGCTTTGGTCAACCTCAGCCTTCCAACCCTGATACTTGATGAGTGGGATGTGATAAAAAAATTCATGTGACTTACTGAAGTCCTTTGAAGAGGTTACTAAGGAAATCAGCCCAAACAGGTGGGTATTCCTTAAATATATTATCTAACCATTTAAACTATAATTTTGTCATAGTTCAAACCACATGGGTAACTACTTTGCCATAAAAAACAATAATGTATATGTCTGGCCTACACTAGGTACGATTGCATGGATTTAGTCATGTGTGTCTTTTCTTTATCATTATAACAGATATGTGACAGCATCAAAGGTTATTTTGATGGCAAGGGGACTGCAAAAAGTTGTCCAGAGATTACGTGTCGCTGCGTCCAATTATGGCCCTGTTATGGAAATGATCATTGCACTTACAGAAGAAATGTAAAATTGATTCCACCAAATTGAACACTATCACCAGTTGGCTGAGGCAACCCTTCCAGACCCTAGATTTAATCAAATGGCATTTCATGATGCAGCAGCAAACAAAGTCTTCAAAAGTGTAACTGCAGCTGCTGCAAGAATTGGGTTCATTACCCATGGGGATCGACCTCAAGCTGGCTTTGTGGACCCCCCCAGCATTTCCTCGGTCTGAACAACAAACTTCTTTCTGGGCGGACATTGATGAGCGAGTGGCTGATGTGGTTACCATCTGCAACCCTACATTTACTGCAATAGCATAAGTGAGAGGATATCTTGCAGAGTCCCTCATTCCAAGGACTGATGATCCATCGGCCTGGTGGAAAGCAAGGCAGGAAATCTATGAAAAGTTAGCAGCAGTTATGAAGACGAAACGTTGCATAGTAGCTACCTCTGTGCCTGCAGAGAGAATATTTTCAAAAGCTGGCCAGATAATTTCAGAAAGGAGGAGCAGACAATCAAAATAAAGTCAGACGGCTCATTTTTCTAAATGTTATCATCACCTCTTCTGAAAACACTTCTGGAGACTCATGATATTATGATTCATATTCTTGGTGGCAAACACCGTAGGGAGTTTTCAATATACTGCCGTTTCTGTATTGTGGTTTGTCTATAGTGATTTGCTCTAAGTCCCCTTTACCCTCAGGGTTCCCTTTCCCCCTCGTCCTGTTTCTCTGTCCTTCACTCCTCTTCCCTGGTGCCATACTGGCTGGTTCTCATCAATTATCAGGGCACATACTGGAAGAATTTTATGTCCAAACTACAGACTTAAAATATTAAAGGATAATAAAACAGAAGTAAACTTTAATTCGTTTTTTTTGGCTTTAAAAAGACTATTAGAAATTGAGTCCACGTAATCTTGGCATATATTTTACTCAGAAAAGTACTTGGAGGAAACCATCAGCCCTATGGGATTAGGAGTATAAATGCTTCCTAACCTGAAAACATTGTAATCAGTGCCCTGATTACAGGAAAGCGCCAGCAATCAGTGCCCACCAGTTCCACCAATCAGTGCCCAATACTGATGCCCTTTAGTGTCACCTATCAGTGCCCAAAAGTGTGTCATATTAGAGCCTCATCAGTGCCACCTAATCAGTGCTCATCAGTGCCGTCAGTGCAGCCTATCAGTGTCCATCAGTGCTGCCTCATCAGCGCACATCAGTGAAGGAGAATAATTACTTATTTACAAAATTTACTGACAGAAACTAAGAAAAACTTTTTTTTTAGTAAAAAATAAAAAAACTCAGCAGTGATTGAATACCACCAAAAGAAAGCTCTATTTGTGTGAAGAAAATGATAAAAAATGTCACATGGTTACAGTGTAGCATGACCGTGAAATTGACATTCAAAGTGTGGCAGCGTTGAAAGCTGAAAAATGGCCTGGGCAGGAAGGGGGTAAAAGTGCCCGGTATTGAGGTGGTTAATGTATCAAACAGGTGCATTGATGAGGTTGTTGAGGAGTTGTATTTTATCTCTCATTCAGCAGCAGGTCCCATCATTGAATGTATTTAATTTGAGAGGGTAGCTTAAAACAATGGGGAAACTCAGTACAGAGTATATTTTCTGACGGCAATTATTGTACTACAAATTCATTGTTTTATGGCAGCGATCCTAGAATTGCTCTCATTCTCCATGTTGATGACTTTAAGATATGCAATCCTCTCGGCACATCCAGGAAAAACACAAATCACAGCTGTGCGTTGGCTGATGTTCCTGCACTGCTCAGATATCCACTTACATCAGGGGTCTCAAACTGGTTGCCCTCCAGCTGTTGTGAAACTACAAGTCCTGTGAGGCATTGCAAGGCTGACAGTGCATGGCTCCCAGAGGCAAAGGCATGGTGGGACTTGTAGTTTCATAACAGTTTGAGGGTCACCAGTTTGAGACCCGTGACTTACATCCATTTTCTTAGCAGTGCTCTGCACGGCAAAGAATGAGTAAATATTTGGTTACAGTACTGTACCAGAGCCGTTAGCTTGGAGTTGGAGGGCCTGTATGTCCCTCCTTTAGACTACTGCGAGTTGTTGTGCAACTTGACACGTTTAGTTGCATGACAAGTGAAAATCCTTGTATTTTCAATGGTCCCAATTATGATTGGTGCGACTGAAGTCGCAGCAACTCCAAAAAAGGTTCTTGCACTATGTTGTTCCAACTTTTGATGAAATTTTGATCCAGAGAGTGCAAAGTTGGATCAAAGCTGCACTCCAAAGTCGCACGACTTTGGGTTTGCAATAGTGGAAACAAAGCCTAAAGCCTCGTACTGACGGTTCCGATTGTCGTATGACCTCGCTTCTGATTTTTGTCAAAAGCGGCTGTCAGTGATTCTGTATGGAAATTATCGTACAACCGAGCTCAACGTCAGTAGTGACGTAATGTTTTTGAACATTTCGGTATCCTTTTTTTTCGTTTCTGAGCATGCATAGTTTCGGCCGTACAATTTTTTTTTCAAATGAAAACCATACTAATGGAATGAAAATTGGACGTGGCCTTTGCTTTACTAGTCTGCACATCCAGCTTTTTGTTTGACGAAAAAAGGAAAATCGGCTGTCGAAAGGAGCGTACTAACGGTAAGAATTTTGGACGACATCCCCATATGAAATTTGCATTGTGGGTATGGGCCTTTAGGCAAGAGAGTCAAAGGAAAAGCCTTTAGTGTTGTTGTAGATAATCTAGGGGACCATTCTCTTGGTGGGTTAGTTGAAAGCTTCTCCAGTTCTTACAGTATATGTGCAGATTCTGTCAGGTTGAGCAGTCAGAGTTTCAGGTGAAAACTGAAAAACAGTAGACTTGTGCATTGCTGAAAAATTAATTATTTTTTTTTGTTTTTTTCCAGAAATTTGGGGTAATTTGGCAATTTCGGTAATTTGGTAATTCGGAAAATTCAGGTAATTCAGCAATTGCAGTAATTCGGAATAGCCGAAAATCAAAAAATTCGGAAATCCGAAAATAACAAAGACCATTTTCGGAATAATGAATAACTTAAATTATAGGAATTGGAATTCCCTTGAAAATATGGCTGTCAGTGTTAAATTTCATATTTAAGTTCAATTGTTAACAAATTATAGGTATTGGAATTTCCTTATTCATTATTTCAAATGTTCTTTCTTATATCTGAATTTCTGAAAGAACATTTAAAATAATAATAAATAACTATTGCCTTCTAGGTATTGTAATTTCCTTGAAAATTTGGCTGTTAGTTAACTGAAATATGAAATTTATCACTAACAGCCATATTTTCAAGGAAATTACAATACCTATAATTTAATAGTTGTTTGTTATTTCAAATGTTCTTGGTTATTTTCCCAATTTTTGTATTTCCGAAATTCTTGATTTCCGAATTGCCGGCAAATTTCCAAATCACCACAATTGCCAAATTACTGGGAATTTCCGAACCGGAAAAACAAAAATTCTGGAAAATTTGGAAATTCGTCCAAATTGCAGTTTTCCAAAATTTGGTAAAAACGAAATTCGGAACTAAACGAATTGCACAAGCCTAAAAAACAGGAACATTTCATTTCAGAACCAAAGAACAGCATGAAATATACAGTATGTTCAAATTGTGCAGCAAAATGCTGCTTTTGATGCTGTGGAGTCACCCACCTGACGTGCTGCATGGTCTGTTTGAGGGTATAGTGCCCCTTGAATTAGCCCGGAGTCTTCAAGTGTTTAGCAAGTGTAAATACTTTACTTGTGATGAACTCAACAAATGCATCAAAATATTCCCTTACAAATGGTCAGACAAGACAGATGATCCACAGCAAGCCCCTCTGAAGTTTGCAGCATGGAAAAGAGGGAAATGCTCATGAATATTGGTCATTGCTGCCATTCTTGCCCCTCATATTTAGAACAAAAATCCCAAAGGGTGAGCCAGCATGGGAACTACTACTAGTGCTTTAATACATTGTTGTGCTTGTTGTATGTCACATTTACACAGAGTGACTATTTGTCTAGACAGTAAAACCTCTGAACACAGACACAGGTTTCTCCAGGTTTTCCCTCAAGAAAAATGAATCCCCAAACATCATTATCTGGGACATTATCCACAACTCAACAGAACTTTTGGTCCATTAGTGGTTACTGTGGACCATGCAGTTTGAATCCACCGTTTTTTAAGCGTGTTGTTAGGCACACTCACAGCTTTCAAAATATTCTGTGGTCACCTTCCATGAAGCATCAGCTAATGCCTACATATCACCGGTATGGTCCCAGTGTTCTGAAACCTGTCTTGCAGTCCTCAAAACGCTCTATGGCTACTCTGCTGACAGAAGACATGTTTTGAATTTTTGGACTGTTTGATTTGTGGTCTTGTATCTTTTGAATTTCTGCCCTTTGCTTTTTTTTAGGCTTCTTTTGTGGGTTTTTTTGATTTTCTCTGGGAGACACATGGCATGCATAAAATGCTATTTCCCTTGATGATATGCAGGGATCTCTCTTTATCCAAGCACAATATGGCACTTTTCCCTTTGTTTGGATTTGAGGGATCCTATTACCTGAATCTGTTCTGGTTAAAAATATAATTCAATGTATGTTGTATGAATGGGACATTTGAATAGGGAACAAGTGTGGATGACATCTGGTGGCCACTAATGTATATTGCATCATTGTGAACAAAATATAAAGGCACATTTGTCAACCCCATCCCCAGCTTTGAGGAAGTTCAGGATTGGCTGAACGAAACGCGTCAGCACGGCGTCACCCCCGGCTGTCAAGTGATGCTGACCACCCACGCCTTCACCCTATGACATGTGTAGCGTCTGAAGTTTGGTGCATGAACGACCGCACGGATGCGGACGAACGACCGCACGGAGCCAAGGACGGCTTAGCACGGACAAACGACCGCACGGAGCCAAGGATGGCTCAGTGGCACTCCGTCCGGATGACCCATTCCCGGACGTTGAGGTGCAACATCACTGGCCTTGTTGAGAGACATCACCCCATACCATCCACGATTGAACGGATTGGTGAGCAGACAATTGCTGTTTCAGCATAGCTGATCCTACATGCATAGGGTGTCACAGCCAGTTGTATGGTTGCCTAGCCAGTCGTAACTGTTAATGAGTGATGAACAGATGTGGTTGAAGTAGGGAGGATACTCCTACAACCAATGAGGATTTATAGAGACACTCATCAGCACCCATGATCTTTATCTGCATATTGGCACTTTACTTCATGCTACTGAAACGTTATCCATAAGAATCATGGTTGGCTCGATTCCTACATCTAGGAACATCATATCCTTATATCAGACTGCTATTCTATACAATTGATCATGTGAATTGCATTATAGGAGGGACCCATTACAGGATTGGTACATGGTATGTATGGTGGTTGGTGACGTCACCTCAAACAGCCTTTGACAATGTTGTCATTTTTTAATCCAATTGCTTCACTGGTTGTCATATTTTCAATATTGATCATAAATTAATAAACATAGTTTTTTTACGGCATTGAGGTTCCATTTACAGTTTCTTTTCACTCCTTGGTTTGTACAGTATCACATTACTGAGGAACCTCCACCCCTTTTCTTAGAGGTGTTGCCATCATGGGGGGGAACTATTTGGGGGTTACCCATAAGTGATCCCTCACGTTTAATGTAGGCCCGCACGAAAGTTATTTTATTCCCTGTTTTTTTCACTTTTACAAATTAGAGTTTTTCTTTACCCTTTCCTTGAACATCCGACGGCTGATCTCAGAAATCATTGACAACCAGTGCAGCAGATTTTTTAGGTTTTCCAGGACAGATTCAATGGCATATCAAATAGATCTAGAAACCCTATCTGCCTTTAACAAAACCCCCACAATAGAGGGGCCCTCTCAGGAACCTTTAAGGAAACTGTTTAAAAATCACAAAAAAATGGTGAATAAGCATCTTACCAGGAAGTGGGATATCCATTCATTAGAATCCCACATTTCACAACATGTGGTCCCTCGAGGATTAAGAGAGAGAATAACCCCAGCGGAACATCTCCGGACTCCCAGATTTCTGGAAGTCTGGAAAAAAAGTTGTTTAGATCGAGGTCTGGAGGTGATGCGTATGATAATAGATGAGGAAACCACCCAGCTGGGGGAAATTAAGGCAGAAATTGAAAAAAGTACTTTACTTTTAAGACCCCTTTAAACAAGAAGCCAACTTTGATAAATACAATGACCTTTTAAAAAAAGGTAGAAAGGGTGCAAAAAAGTTTAAAAATCAACAAACAGGAAAAGTTTCGTCAAAACCTTAAGGATTGGGAAAGTGGGCTCATATTTGATCCCTCCCTCCCTAGAGGACGGAGTAGGTCCAAGAGAGGTAGAAGTAGAAACAGACAACTATCTAGAAACATATCATCCACGGACAGTGAGGAAGATAGTGGAAACAAAGTAGTATCTTTTTTAGACAAGGGAACAACTTCCCTAGACGACCCGGGTCCAAAACCGGCCAAGAACAAGGGCAGTCAGAAAAAAACCAAAAGGAAAAGACACAGGGAAGGTAAAAGAAATAGAGAGAGATGCAAATTGCGAATCGAACAGGCCCTACAAACATACAAGATCCAGGAGCCACAAACATTAAGCCCAATGCAGGGGTCGGATCAGGGGCCAGTTGATGGATCTGCAGGTGACCTAAAAAGGTGGTTAATTTATCTAACTTTCCCCTGCAGGAACATCATATATCCTTATTACAGAAAGGACTTATCTTCTCACCAAGATCCAGCATGAACCAGTTTGAGGTCTTTAAAGACCTCAATCTGTTCTTACGCAAGATCCTGTTGAGATATTTACATGGGAACTCTAGACAGTCACTCAATACAACAGAGATCCCTGAGACAAGTGATATTACAGAGGATGAGAAAGAGGCATTAGAGATTCTGACATCCCTATTGGATGAGAATACAATGTTTGAACAAACTGTAGAGACTTAATCTTCTGGTCTCTCGAGGCCCTCCGGTATCCAAATCAGGTCTGTGAAAATGCGCCCATTATCCAAACATAGATGGATAGGCCTCTTCCTTGAGAACGTACATCATGATCTCCGGCAGGTCAATTGGGAATGGAAAGGTGCAGACAACCTTAACAAGAAGGAAAGGAGAGCCCTTAAAGAATTAGAAGAGGCCCCCAATGTAGTTATCAGATCCAGTCATAAAGGGGGCAACATTGTTTTTATGTCTGAGCAGGAAGTCAAACGACAACTAAATGACTCCCAGACATACAGGAGGCTGAAAGATAATCCTTTTTCGGTAGTGATCAATAAGCTTAATAACATACTCAAATTAGCAAAGGACAAAGGGTTAATATCAAATAAAGAGTGGGGTTTCCTCAAAGTAGAGACCTGCACTCTTCCCACGTTCTATATAATTCCAAAGCTACACAAGAATTTGACCAACCCCCCCAGGGAGACCAATAGTTTCGGCTATAGGTGGTCCCCTGGAGAGGGTTGGTAAATTCATTGACCTACTGATAAAGGATTTAGTGCCTGAATTGCCATCCTATGTGCAGGACACACATGAGATTCTGCGCAAACTGCGGGATGTCCGGGTTCCCCCGGGTGCTCTACTGGTGGGGATAGACGTAGAATCTTTATACACGTCTATACCCCACCAGTGGGGACTCAGGGCAGTATCTGAGTTTTTACACAGGAGATTTCCACAATATGGAGCACACAACAAATTGGTAATTGAGTTGCTGGAGTTGTTGACCCATAATTTCACCCAGTTTCTGGGTGTGAGCTATCAGCAGCTCCGTGGAACATCCATGGGGGCGCCATGGGCACCGGCATATGCATGCTTGCACCTTGGAGCCTGGGAGGAGGAGGTTGTTCAACGGTCGTCTCTGTACCTTGCCCACAGTCTCTTCTGGGTGAGGTACATAGACAAAGTATTCATGCTGAGGGGTTGTTCCAAACCCCAACTAGTGGAGTTTTTGGACGAGCTGAACCTGAATGAGAGAAACATCAGGCTAACATATACATGTGACAGTGAGTCACTCCCATTTCTAGACTTGTGCATTAAGACAGTTAATGGGAGGATTGAGACGCAAACCTTTAGGAAAAATACGGCGGCGAATACCTTATTACAGGCTAAAAGCCACCACCCGCCCTCCCTGATGTGAGGCATACCTGTCGGCCAATTTTTACGGATACGGAGGAATTGTTCAACTGAAGAACAGTACCAGCAAGAAGCTGAGGTGATGTATGCCCGCTTCAGGGAACGTGGGTACTCCCATAGGTGCTTGAAAAGAGCCAGAGCCATAGCTAAATGCAGAGATTGCTTGAGCCTTCTTGGAGGTATAGGGACTCAGCTGGAGGAAACTCCTGTCAAGGAAGCACCATTAAGGATGATCACTAAGTATGGAACCCAATGGGGTCAAGTCCGTTCCATTATGAACCAACACTGGCACTTCCTGACCAGAACACCCTTCCTAAAGGAAATAGTGGGAACTAGACCACAGATGGTAGCCAGGAGAGCCACCAATCTTAAAGACAGGTTAGTACATTCGGAATATGTACGTAATACGCCCAGCAATTGGTTAGACACCTTTTGGAACGCGGACCATACAAGGCAATATTTCATCAAACAATTTGTTAATTGCTCAACATCCAGGGTAATCTACATGCTCACCTGCCCTTGTGGAAAGGCATATATTGGGAAAACAAAGAGGGCCTTGAAGACAAGGATAGGTGAGCATGTGTCCAGCATCAGGAAGTTCAAAGAGGGGGACGATAAACCCCTCGCCATCCATTTTGACGAGTTTCATGAAAGGGACCCCTCAGGCCTCAAGTTTAAGGGCATTTATGTTCTGAATTTACCCCCCAGGAGGGGTGACTTCGACTGGGTCCTTTTAAGAAAGGAAAAAATGTGGATTTACACTTTGGATTCCATGGCCCCCAAAGGGTTAAACACTGAACTGAATTTGTCTGTGTTCCTAGATCCATAGTTGCCACTAAGTCCATGGCTTTGGACTTTTTGATTTTTTGGATTGTTTGATTTGTGGTCTTGTATCTTTTGAATTCCTGCCCTTTGCTTTTTTTTAGGCTTCTTTTGTGGGGTTTTTTGATTTTCTGTGGGAGACACATGGCATGCATAAAATGCTATTTCCCTTGATGATATGCGGGGATCTCTCTTTATCCAAGCACAATATGGCACTTTTCCCTTTGTTTGGATTTGAGGGATCCTATTACCTGAATCTGTTCTGGTTAAAAATCAAAAATTAAAAATATAATTCAATGTATGTTGTATGAATGGGACGTTTGAATAGGGAACAAGTGTGCATGACATCTGGTGGCCACTATTGTGTATTGCATCATTGTGAACAAAATATAAAGGCACATTTGTCAACCCCACCCCCAGCTTTGAGGAAGTTCAGGATTGGCTGAACAAAACGCGTCAGCACGACGTCACCCCCGGCTGTCAGGTGATGCTGACCACCCATGCCTTCACCCTATGACATGTGTAGCGTCTAAAGTTTGGTGCATGAACGACCATACGGACGCGAACGAACGAACGACCGCACGGAGCCAAGGATGGCTTAGCACGGACGAACGACCGCATTGAGGCAAGGACGGCTCAGTGGCACTCCGTCCGGATGACCCATTCCTGGACGTTGAGGTGCAACATCACTGGCCTTGTTGAGAGACATCACCCCATACCATCCACGATTTAACGGATTGGTGAGCAGACAATTGCTGTTTCAGCATAGCTGATTCTACATGCATAGCGTGTCACAGCCAGTTGTATGGTTGCCTAGCCAGTTGTAACTGTTAATGAGTGATGAACAGATGTGGTTGAAGTAGGGAGGATACTCCTACAACCAATGAGGATTTATAGAGACACTCATCAGCACCCATGATCTTTATCTGCATATTGGCACTTTACTTCACGCTACTGAAACTTTATCCATAAGAACCCTGGTTGGCTCTGATTCCTACATCTAGGAACATCATATCCTTATATCAGACGGCTATTCTATACAATTGATCATGTGAATTGCATTATAGGAGGGGCCCATTACAGGATTGGTACATGGTATGTATGGTGGTTGGTGACGTCACCTCAAACAGCCTTTGACAACGTTGTCATTTTTTAATCCAATTGCTTCACTGGTTGTCATATTTTCAATATTGATCATAAATTAATAAACAGAGTTTTTTACGGCATTGAGGTTCCATTTACAGTTTCTTTTCTCTCCTTGGTTTGTACAGACCTCCAGGGAGGCCTGAAAGCTAAATTCTATGGACAGAAAAGTATTCAAATAGCCAACAATGTGGGTATAAGTGGCACAAAGTATCCTGTTGGAATGAATTTGGCTTATGGTTCAACAGGTGGTCTGACATGTAAATATATGTGTGATAGAACAAGTGTGGTAGCAATCTGGGCAAAAACAAAGGGATAACAGCAAGGAACACATGAAGGGTCCAGGGTGGAAATCTGAGCACAGCAAAGGGTTAAGAACACAAGCAGACTTACTCCTACAACCTACCATCCCTCTTGAACCTTGCCTCAGCTTACCCTTCCTCTCCCCTAACTTTTCCTCTTCTTTTACTGCCTTACTCTTGCCTCTGATCGCAGCCAATTATAAACCACCAATATGCAATGTATTATTTTGGTTCAGTTTTTAGTTCATGTTTGCTTGTTTTTCATTCTGTATATTACAGAGCAGAGTTGGAGGATCCCACGGTGCGGGACAGGGATCGATCGCTTAAGGTCGAGGCCTGCCCCGTTTGGGGTGCTTACCCCCCTCCTCGGTCTGTATATTTCAGGCCAGGAATTACCGGGGTTTCCCTAAGGAGGACCCAGAGACTCCACGCGGCGGGATGCCCTTGGCTAAGGTCGGGTCCCGCTGTGTGGGGCCTCGGTTCACTGGTCCCCATCCCTCTGTCTCTCAATTTAACCTAATGGGCTGCCTTACGGGCTCGGGGCCCTTACCCTCGGGTCTGTGAGGCCCCCCAGACCTTACAGCTGTTAAATGGTTTACTGTTTAAATGTTATTACAACATATCTCGATTAAGTTTAAGATACTTATGGTTTAAGCATGATTCGAGTTATCCTCCTATTATCCAAATCAGTTCGAAACATTAGGCCAGCACCTCTCCCCACTGGTTTGCCATCTCCTCTTCCCGTGTAAAGTCACTCACCCCCTCTTCAGTCCGGATCTTCTGGACTGTACCTGACGAGGCGCCCCCTTAGTGGGTTGGTGCTTTACTCACCACCCCACAAGTCCTCGACCCCCCCTATTCCCCTTCGTTATCCCTCTCCTACCCCCCTCCCTCAATTCCACTACTCACCCACCCTCTCCTAACCCCTTCCCCCACCAGCCCCGGTTCCACTGTGACCAGTTGTCATACCTGTTACAGTTAACGCCCCTCCTCTACTTCCACCTCACAAATGTCTACTCCTAACACCCTTAAAGTCCTCTCCCTGAATGTAAGGGGTCTCAACACCCCGGAGAAAAGGACAATGGTCCTCAACGAAATACACAGGCTCCGTGCCCAGATTGTTTTCCTACAGGAAACGCACTTTAGAGGCCCATCCATTCCCAAATGCACAAATAAAAGGTATCCCTCAGTGTATCATGCTTCCTCACTTGTATCCAAAACCAAAGGTGTAGTCACCTTAATAGCTGGTAATCTCCCCCTAATCGTTTCAGACGAGCTGGCGGACCCGGAGGGAAGATTCCTATTCTTGAAGGGGTCTCTTTTTGGTAGGCCCAATACTCTCGCAAATATCTACGCCCCCAACAGGCACCAGGTCTCCTTTTTTAGAGATGCTTTTAACCAACTAATCCCATTCCATGAGGGCATGGTGTTGCTGGGGGGGGGGACTTTAACGTCCCACTTCAGCCCAGCATGGACTCTTCCTCCGGCTCCTCCTCTCTACCTTATAGGGCCCTTAAACAAATATCACTCCAACTCAATTCCCTCCTCCTTTTTGATACCTGGCGCACCTTACATCCTAACACCAAAGATTACTCCTTCTTCTCCCCTCCCCATCAGAAATACTCCAGACTAGATTATCTCTTCCTTTCCCAAAAAGATATCCATTATCTCCAGTCAGCAGCTATTGAACCAGCCCCTTTCTCTGACCATAATCCAATCACCTTGACACTTAAATTCACTCACGAACCTGCCGGGGACAGATCATGGCGTCTAAATAGTTTTTTGCTCTCAGACCCTAATTACAAAGCTCAACTAAAAGAAGAACTAGATACATATTTCAACCTTAACTCCAAGAACGATGCCTCACTGCTCAGCGTGTGGCTGGCCCATAAATGTACCTTGCGGGGGAAATGCATCGCTCTTTCTACCCATATCAAAAAACTCAAACAATCTAAAGTAGACAACCTTATGGCACACATCCGCAGATTAGAATCCACACACAAACGCTCCCAAGCCACTTCCACTCTGGAGGAGCTCATCCAGGCGAGAAAAACTCTACTTGAGGAGCTGCATGTACAAATACGGAAAAAATTCATCCTCACTTCCAAATTATTTTACGAACACGCCAATAAAAATGGCAAGTTGTTGGCGAGACTCCTCCAGGGTAGAAAAACGCAGTCCAACGTCCCCTTCCTGTTTGACAGCGCGGGCCATAAGCGGATTAATAACAGAGAAATAGCCAAAACTTTTGCTGAATACTATTCCAAACTTTACAATCTTCCAACTAATAACCCCTCCAGTAAGGTTGATCAGCTCCATTCTTTAGACATTATAAACTATCTGAAAGAAGCCAATATCCCTAAATTAGCAGCTGCGGATATTGAAGCCCTAGAAAAACCCATTACCACGCAGGAATTCCTCAATACCATTAAATCACTCAAACCTGGTAAATGTCCGGGCCAGATGGTTTTCCCAACTTATATTACAGAACATTCCCGGATATTTTGGCCCCCCACTTTGTTAAAGCTTTCAACACATTATTTGAAACCCCGTCACCCCCGAGAGAACTTCTCGAGGCCCATATATCGGTCATTCCAAAACCCGGCAAAGACCACTCTTTACCCGAGAATTATCGCCCCATATCTCTACTTAATTCAGACACCAAGATTTTCGCGAAGATTCTGGCGAGCAGATTACAACCCCTCCTACACACACTGATCTCCAGAGACGAGGCCGGTTTTGTCCCTGGCAGGGAAGCGCGGGACAATATAATTAAAGCTATTAATCTCAACCATTGGCTTAACACAACTCACCAAGAGGGTTTTTTTCTGTCCACTGACACTGAGAAGGCGTTCGACAGAGTGGCCTGGGACTTTATGTCAAATGTTCTAAGGAACTTGGGATTGGGTGAGTTTATGACAACAAGCATTCTCAGTCTATACTCAAATCCCAGTGCTAGAATAAGAGTCAACGGCTGCCTGTCGGACGCCTTCCAGGTCAGAAACGGGACAAGACAGGGTTGCCCTCTGTCCCCCATTATTTTTATCCTTACGATTGACCCTTTACTGAGGCGCATTGACGTAAATCAAGACATCTCAGGCATCTCAATCAACAATAAAGAATTCAAATGTGCGGCGTTTGCTGACGACATTTTACTATTTCTCACCAAACCCCTGATTACTGTTCCCAATGTATTGAGAGAATTCGAAAGATTTGGAAAACTCTCCAATTTTAAAATTAATTTCAAAAAATCCCATGCCTTAAATGTGACCCTGTCAAACTCTGCATTTCAAGCATGCGCTGATTCTTCCCCTTTTGAATGGCGTTCCTCCGAAATTCCCTATTTAGGAATTAGACTCCCAGCCAAGCTAAGAGACCTCTACGACCTAAACTTCCACCCATTTTTGCAGAAATGCACCAATGACCTAGACAGCTGGTCTAGACTAGGCCTTTCATGGTTTGGAAGAGCGGCGTCCCTC
This sequence comes from Glandirana rugosa, assembly GCA_018402905.1. Lineage (NCBI taxonomy): Eukaryota > Metazoa > Chordata > Amphibia > Anura > Ranidae > Glandirana > Glandirana rugosa. The sequence goes on along the minus strand of BLSH010462428.1, from coordinate 374,931 downwards.
AAGATGACTGCTCTCCCGAGATTTCTATATTTGGCCCAAGCTAGCCCAATGGCCTTACCTAACTCATTTTTCCGGACTTTGAATGCTAAGATCAGTTCCTACATCTGGATGAAATCCCCACCCAGGATCAGTCTCACCCGACTCTCAGCCTCAAAGAATGAGGGAGGTATCGGATTGCCAAATTTCAAAAAATATCATCAAGCAACGCTCCTGACTAGACTAGTTGACCACCACATACATTCCCCCTCAAAGGATTGGGTTGATCTTGAAAACCGAATATTAGGAGCCCAGTTCTGCAATGTGGCCTGGTCTAGGGGAGGGCTTCAACTCCTAAGAGCTAAGGACCATCCACTAATTTCACCTATCCTGTACACCATGCAATCTATTTCCAAAAATCTTAAGCTATTCTCCATCCCTGGGCCAGTGACTCCCATCAAGGACAATGTTGACTTCCCCCCAGGCCAGGATAACAATTTCCCTCTTCCCAATGCAATTTTGAATCTCAAAGCTACCCATTTTTTTTCGCAATGGCAAGTTCATACCCAGTGACATCCTTTCGGAAGCACACAATTCCCCCAAAATTGCGCAGTGGTCCTATTTCCAGATTCGTCACTACCTTACTAACACAGCAAACAAATCAGCTGTATCGAGACCAGTGACGGATGTCGAAAAACTTTGCCTTGGCCCCCCCCAGAAACATCTGATTGCAACCATCTACTCCCTTCTTTCTTTATCCGACACAAAATCTTTAAGCCCAATAATCAAGGTTTGGGCCTCCCCGAATAGTCAAGACCTTACACTAGATCAATGGAAAATGGCCTGTTCAACAGCCCTAAAGGGCACCCTTAATGTGTCAATCCAGGAACACAACTTCAAAGTTCTGACACACTGGTACAGAACACCACATTTACTACACCTAATATCGCCCAATATCCCAGACATATGCTGGAGATGCGGCTCCCACTCAGGAACGATGCTCCACATCTGGTGGGAGTGCCCCCTCATAGTTCCCTATTGGTCAACCATCCATGATATTATTCGCAAAGTTACTTCTCAACAAATAGAATTTACTGCCCAACAATTCTTCATCCATTTCTCCAAATACATGAAAGGCTCTTATAAAAAATCCCTGGTAATGCACATGGTAAACGCTGCACGGCTTTGCATCCCAACCCTCTGGAAACAGAAGAAAATCCCCACAATCAAAGACTGGGTCACCAGACTAAATAGAATTCAAGAGATGGAAGAGTTGATAGCAATTGCTGCAGAGAATATCTCTTCTTACCACAAGACATGGTCATGCTGGATCAACTACAGAGACTCGACACAATATCGCAATATGTTAGACCCCATTTAAACTATAAAATGGTATTATATACAAAGAGAAAAACTTTATATTAGACTAACATCTGGTCCACCTTGCCCTCCCCTTTCCCCCTACCCTTCCCCTTCCCTCCCCCCCATCCCCATCCCTTTACCTCCCTTCCCCTCCTCTAACCCTCCAAGCTCTTTCCAGTGCTTCGTTTGTTGCCCCTGGCACACTCCCACATCTACTTAGCTAACTTTAGACTTTTTGGATCAATCATCCCTAACTTCAACACATAAACTCCCTAGTGCTGTGTTTCCACACCCTTACAATAATGTGAATACATTGGCAACCGGTATATCTCTACCATCTTTACATTTAACTATGCAATATTTCTTTATTTGAACCTTAAAGTTACGTTTTAATGCTGTATTTTTGCTATGTACTAGTTTTCCACTGCGGTATTATTACTTATTGTTCTAAGCCATGGCAATGAACATGTACTGTACAGTTGTATACTCAATAAAGCTTTTGTGGAATTAAGAACACAAGCAGAGTCCATAGACACACGAAAGGGTTAAGAACAACACAGGCAGAGTCCATAGACACACGAAAGGGTTAACAGCAACAAAGAACTGCTCAGGCAGAGTCCAAGCCACATGGCAACAATCTGGGCACAGCAAAGGTTTAGCAGCAAAGAACAGCACAGGCAAATTATACGAGTAAAGAAACGGGTTTATGGCAGCGAGGTCAGCAAATGTAGAGTCTAGGGACACAGGGCAGGAATACAGGTACATCAAAGAGTTAATGGCAGTCAATAACAGCACTGCCAGTGTCCAGGGCACATGGCAACAATGCATGCACAGCAAAGGGTTACCAGCAAGAAAGAATAGTATAAGCCGAGTCCTGGGACACAGGGCAGCAATTCGGGCACAGCAAAGGGTTAGCAGTAGCCAAGAACAAGGGTAGGTCACGACTCACGCTTAGACATACAGTCACTCTGCAGCAGGTGAGAGGGCAAACTAGATCTTGGATGCATGGTGAAGATGGGTCCAGGGTGGCCTGGCTATAGCCAAGCACCACTAGGAAGGTACTTGGGCAGAGGGTGGACTGGATCCTCAGTGCAGAGTGAAGAGGGGTCCAGGGTGACCTGGCTGCAGCTAAGGACCACCAGTAAGATTTTCTGCAGATTTTTTTTTCTTCAGATTTCCAAAACCATATAATGAGGTCAAACCTTAAGAGTTTCAATATTGCAGGGCAAAGTAGGATCAAAAGTCTGACCGTTTTGTGTTGGATAATGTGAACCCAGCCTTGTATATTTATGTGCAAAAGACAGATAGAAGCACAAGAACTATGCTGTACATTTGTAGCTGCTATTTCTGATGTCATGCATATTAACTGTGTTTTGTTAGCATATTCAGTCAACAAAGACATTTCATTGGGAGTATTACAGAATAATGTGTGCTATTCTGCATTATTACATATGAAACATTAGACCTTTATGAGGAATATTTGGGTAGCTTCAGTTGATATCTTCTAATATTGAGTTGTAGGTTGATCTTTTTATGGTTTAAATATGGTCCTGTTGTATATTGCTTAAAGTGGAGTTCCACCCAAAAATGGAACTTCTGCTTTAAGCACTCCTCGCCCCCTTACATGCCACATTTGGCATATATTTTTGGGGGGAGGGGGGGGGGGGGGGAGTGTGTCCCCAGGTTTCAGGGGGACTTCCTGTCCCTCTTCCACCTTCCGCCTCTGGGCCACCTAGGCGACTTCTCCTAGGTGGTCCCTCCCTCCTAGCAATCTTTTGGGACACGTCACAGGTCCCAAAAGATTGCCTGGCCATTAGGAATGCGCAACGCGAGTCGCGCATGCGCAGTGGGTGCCTGGTCGTGAAGCAGGGCCGTCGGGAGGAGGGGGGAGACGAGCGAGGCTTCAGGCGCGGCCATCGCTGGACCGGGAGACAGGTAAGTTACTGTTTATTAAAAGTCAGCAGCTACACTTTTTCTAGCTGCTGACTTTTAACCAAAAAACTAGTGGAACTCCGCTTTAACAAACACAAATCAGCGCAAACAGGGTGTGATTAACTAAATCTAAGTTGCTAGCACAAAATAAGTGATTTCCCTTCACTTAAATCAATATTAAACGAAATAAAAAATGCAGCTTATATTCAAAACATATAGACTTATACTAATGTGCTCATGAATAATGCAAAAATTACATAAATACTAATCATATGTCATAACAAGTGATCAATCCCTCCCAACATATATTCAATGCTAAATAAAGTGCAATAATAGTGCATAACATATATCCCCATATATGGGCAAACAATGACCAAGTACAGAAAAAGCAATTCAGTTTGTGAAAAAAATGTTTTTTTTTTGTGAAAAACGTTTGCAGCAACAGTCCATCACTTATGATTTGTATTTATGTAGATTTTGCATTATTCATGAGCACTTTAGTATAAGTCCTGTTGTATATTGCATTTAGAGATTTCTACACGAGTATAAATGTTTCCCAAACACGCAACTCAAGACGCCGTGGTCAGGTTTGCAAAAGTAACTGTGCTCAATAATCTCAAGCCACAAAACATCACCTGTTGGGGCACCTTGAGGACTGCAGTAGAGTAACACTACGCTAGTTACTTAAAAATCCAAAGTTTAATCCAGAAAGACTGTCACACATGAGTTGCAAACACCAACATGCTGCCACCTGTCTAAAATTTCAAATGCACATTTCTCAAAGCTTTGCTACTACAGCCAGGTGTTGATCTATTTGGGATGAGAACCTAGGACCTCATTGTTGTAAACCTGCCGCTGAAATCACAAAGCTATCTTGTTTAGACCATTTGAAGATGAAATATACCATTAGATAAATGAGAAATTAATGAACATAGACAACTACAACTCCATACTAACCTCCAGTCCCAAAAAGCTTCCAGAAGTATGCAGTTGAAAGTAACTTCGCACCACACACACACACACACACACACACACACACACACACACACACACACACACACACACACACACACACACACTAGCCCACAGTGCAATATGCTCGTTATAGCATATTTGTGCGCGCAATTGCGCTTATATGCATGCCTGTGCGCATGTGGATATATAAATGGCTGTGGTATCAATATCATTGGCACATAGCAATGGCAGAGGGAGAAGAACACGTTATGGTGGCAGCTTTTGTGGGTGCCTTTTGTGAGGCAGCCCATCAAGAAGCAGCCCAGCAAGAGGCAGGCCAGGATATTGCGGCACCTCTGCTTCATCTTCTCCATCCACGGCTTTTTGCCCCATGGGCATTTTTGGAAAACATGCGGGACTCTGATATCCGGAGCAGGTTTCACTTAAGGCGACCAGCAATTATGCACCTCCACCACCTCATACAGCAGAAACTCACACTAATGACAGAACACAGTCATGTTGTGCCAGGCATGGTCAGGCTACTGGTGACCTTATATATCTTGGGACGAGGCAGCTTCCAAGCCACTTCTGCAAGTATTATGGGTGTAGGCCAACCCACAGTGTCCAGGGTGTTTATGCAGGTCATAAATGCCATTCTTGACCTTGTACCACAATTTATACACTGGCCACAAAATGAAGATGAGTGGAATGATGTGAAGGTGGCTTTCTACCACCGTGCTCAAATGCCACAAATCCTGGGGGCTATTGATTGTACAAACGTGGCGATCAGGCCCCCCAGGATAAGTGAAGTTAGTTATCGGAACCGAAAACAGTACCTCCCCATCAATGTCCAAGTTGTTCGTGACGCCAGGCAGCGGATTATGAGTGTCCAAGCAGCTTTCCCAGGGTTGTGTCATGATGCCTACATCTTGAAGCAATCTAGACTCTTGAGGAAATTTGAAGGTGGCCAAATGCCACCCGAGTGGCTTATTGGTACAGTATATTTATTTTTATCTAAAACTCAAATGTAAGGTTACATACAGACATACATGTTTGGCAAAATTAGAGGCTCAACACAGAGAAACAGATTTGTACACAATGTATGTGCCCCTTGGTTGGACACACGCTGACATCTTGATCCACTTGTGTGCACCCAGCCTGGCAGCTCATCCCAGGAACATTAGAGAGGTTGTCTCTAGCTAATAACATTAATGTGCTGGAAAGGTTTGCCCCCTCCACAGAAGCTGAACACACTAGTCGTTACAATGGTATTCCCACATGAACAAGGAGTCATTTGATGCAGGAATAAGTCAATGTAGGTTTAGGCTAAACATGCCATGTGAGGCAATCAACTGACCCAGGGAGGCGGTGTAGATTGAGGAAAGGAGAGGTCCTCTTAAAACAATAAAAGTGGGTGCACTTAATGAGAAAAAGCTAGAAAATGGTTGAACATACAGCTCAAGTTCTACAGTTTGCTCGTGTTCAAAACTTGGATAATTGGCTGCAGTCTGAAGGGGTTGAACGTTATTAACATTTATTTTCACAAACAATTAACACCCACTAAGGAAAACATATACAGCAGATAGCAGCAAGTGACCTTTATCAGTCAGGATGGCTTCAAGAAAGAGAAGCAATATACGGATTTCTTTTGGAGGAAGCTGGTCCACAATGCAAGATTTGCAAGAATATTTTCTCAGGATAAGGAGGGCCAACTTCAGATTTTATATGGTATCTTCAAAGCAAACATCCAAATGCATTGCTTATACAAGTGAGACAAGAGGGTGTATATGTAATATTTCATATACATATACAGAGGGTACAACAGAATCTGCATCAGCTTCAGGTGACACCACCATCACCCCTGCAAGCACCAGTTGGCCCCATCAGACAGAGCAAAGTGGATGAGCAGTTGGTTAAAATGATTGCTCTGGATTTATAACCTTTTCCAATAGTAGATGACGAGGATTTAGGAGTTTTGTGAAAGCTCTTGGTCCATCTAACGTTTTGCCGAACAGAAACACACTTTGTTATCTCAGCTGTATGACAGACTTAAAGCCGAAATGATGGTTAAAATAAGAAATGCCTCTGCTGTGTCTCAACTGACTGCTGGACATCACGCACAACTCGTTTTATGGCAGTCAATTGTCATTATATTGATCATTTTAAGCTGTCATCATCTTTTCTGGACTGCTTCTCATTTCCAAAAAGGCACACAGCTGAAAATCTGTCAAAAATTCATGAAGAGTGGGGCATCACCAACAGAGCTGTCACTTGTATGGGACAATGCCAGCAACATAAAAGCAATGATCCGGAAAGTTGGATTGATGCACTGGGCATGCTTTGCTCATATGGGAGAAAAGCAAGGTGAACCAAAAACTGGGATTCAACAAATTGTATATTTAATTAAAATCAACCAAATGGCTACTCACACTTTTAAAAAGATCAAAAGGCCATAACACAGTATAAAATACTGTGATCACTCAATGGGTCCTCGGTGGATGGTGGTGTGTAGATGTGAACACGAGAGGGGAGAGGAACAACCTACCGAGCATCAGTCTCATCGTCTTAAAACCAGCATGGAACACTCAAAGTCACATCGGAAGTGACGTTAGAACACAGAGATGGCGGGGGCGTGTCCTGGCCGCGAGAGGAGATGGCCGCCTAATCTCCGAGCTCTGCTACTTCGCTCCTCTTTCAAGCTGTTCCAGCCCGTATAGAGCATTCATTCCCCCTCAATACTAGAGGGGAACCTGCCGGGACCAACCTGTAACATGCCCAAGAAGGACAAGCAAGCGATCGGGTCACGCAAGCTTGATTTCTACATGAGGCCTGTTCCGAGTAATGGCGCCGCAAGGCACTACGAGGAGGAAGACGGAGACCAGCCGGAGCACGCGCCACAGACACAGGAGAACCCAGCAGTAGAATCAGCCGAAATGGATGACACCCCAGCTCCAGCCAGAGATCACCCACCGCTCACAGGGGACAGAGGTAAGAGACTTGCAGAATTCCCTCTACACTCTCCCAACAAACAGCCGCCCACTAAAAAACAACATGGCGCTGGGACCTGTAGTCCCACAATAGAAGACACCTCTGTCCCCTCTCTCGCAGCCTTTCCTACCACAGACAGCCCTGCATCAGAACAAGCTATAAAAACTATGCTACTAGCATTGCAGGCAGATTTACATAAGGAACTAAAAACCTCTATCACGCAACTACAAGGGGATGTCACAGCCCTAGAAGACCGCACTAATTACATTGAACAACACTTAGAAGAAGCTACCAAAGCTCATAACAAGATGGTAGACATACAAGATGACCAGGCTGCCGTGATCCAAATGCTGCGCTTAAAGGTCGCTGACCTAGAGGACCGATCACGCAGGCAAAATATAAAAATCAGGGGTGTATCAGAATCTCTGGCTGCCCCAGAAATTATCCCATACCTACAACAATTATTCCGGAAAATAATACCATCCCTCACCACAAAAGATCTGCTCATAGACCGTGCACACAGGATACGCAAGCCACAACACTTACCCGCCTCAGTCCCCAGAGACATTCTAGCGCGGCTACATTACTTCCATATCAAAGATAATATAATGAGAGCAGCCAGATCAATACGCACTATGCCGGAACCCTTCGGCAAAATATCACTTTTCAATGATATTTCTCCTGCCACATCTCAAGCGCGTAAAGCATTCTCACAAGTCACAGCAACTCTTATGGAGCAGAAAATCCCATATAAATGGGGTTATCCCAAGTTGCTTGTAACGCACAATAATCAACAAAGTGTGGTTCTCACTCCGAAAGAGGGCATTAAGCTCCAAAATAATTGGGGCTTCACCACTCAAGAACCACCCATGACACCGAATAGAGGACCTCACCAAAGGATGCAGAATCCCTGGGCTAGCAAATCTAACACTTAACCAATGCAAATATGAGTCCCACTTCCCCTCCGTTCAGAGGGGCAACCAAGGGCTGGACATACAATTCATTAAACAGTTAATCCAGCATAGGAGCAAGTATCTAGGCTTGGACCTGACTGACACCTCCGAAGAACATAGTGTGCCAAGCACGCTTATCTGAACTATAGTTGGCAACTTACCTCGGTTCAATTATTCGTTCTAGTTTGTTTTACCTCTTCTGTCAACCACAACTTTTTTTTTTCTTTTTTTGAACGTACTGCACATCTATTACGAACAGACACGCATTGATCAGTGACGCAACCTCACCGCTCAAAGAACGGCAATATAGCCGTCTGATTCCCACAACTCACATGCAGCTGTAACTCCCAATATAAAACCGATTGTTATCAATACCCAAGACACCCTCTGGGGGCACACAGGAAGAAGTAGTCCTTGAAAAGCGCCAGCAATAGCTTACTCCCTCCTCCCCCTCTAGGTAACATGTCTATTACAATTGTATCCATGAATGCAAAAGGACTAAACAGTCCTTTCAAGCGCTCGCTATTATGGCGAGAAGCCAAACTACAAAATGCGGATGTCCTATGTATCCAGGAAACGCATTTCACCCACAATAACCCTCCCAAATGTTCAAACAAGCAATACCCAATATGCTTCTTTGCCTCCGCAGACCAAAAAAAAAAGGGGGTCATGATTGCGATCAAGGCCTCAATTGCCTTCAGACTTACCCACGTAGAACAAGACCCATTAGGCAGATTTATAATTCTGTCTGCTTCTCTTAACAACCATCCAGTAGTCATAGCAAATATATATGCTCCAAACACCCACCAAAAACGTTTTTACAGATCAATTATCCAAAAGATCCAACACCTCCCCAGGGACCAACTCATCCTGTGTGGTGATTTCAATGAAGTTATTGACCCTCTAGTAGACTCTTCCAATACTAAACGGAGAAGATCTACAGCTCTATCATCTATCATCTCCCAAGAGGATCTATACGATCCCTGGAGGTGCTTGCATGGCGCTGAAAAGGATTACTCCTTCTACTCGTCCTCACAGAGATCTTATTCTAGGATCGACTTGTTCCTGACCTCCAAAGTACTTCTCCAAAAAATTACAAAAACCTCCATAGGTAGTATCACCTGGTCAGATCATGCCCCTGTCGCCATGACCCTCCAGCTGAATTCCCACTCACCTAGACACAACTTATGGCGTCTGAACCCAGCACTAATAAGTGCCAAGGAGAGTCAGGAGCGAGTCAGGTCCGAAATCCGTTCATTCTTTGATGTACTTAAGTCGACCTCCCAGTACCGCTGTCCCCGTACTAGACTGGTCCACTATGATGGATACCTCCAAAAACATTAAAAAACCTCTTCATGAAACCTCCAGTCCTTGTTCAGCTAGGATCTTATTCTAGAGACACTCCTGCTCATCTTCCTCATTAGGAAAAGTCGCGGTACGTTCGTGGAGGTCCCTAGCATATCTAGGAGAACCCTCTACTATCTACTATCTCGACATCTAGAAGAGGCAAATCATAACCTTCTCAGATGATCTCCCAGTTATTGAAGTAACTTTAGTGGTGTGTCCTACTCAACCAGGGACCCCTCCACAACCTAGAAAACCTATTAACTAGACATTTTTGCAAAAACCACCCACAAACCTCGTATATATAAACGATACTGATGACCTACCAA
>BLSH010462428.1:333745-351265 GCA_018402905.1 Glandirana rugosa | reverse complement strand
GGTTGTTTTTCTCTATATATGCTCAAGTTCCAATAACTGAGCAAAAAAGTTGGTGAATCTGTTTGTTCTTAGTAATTTAAATTAAAATCTTCACTGATATATGTTGTAATTGGTAACTCAATAAAGTGCTGCGCCCATTTCATGTAATTTCCTGTGTACGGTGGCTTCTTTATTATTAGCATTAATGGTGTTTATGGGTGATGGGGGTTTTGTGGCTGCAGTCCCTTGGTTTATTGGGACAATATTCTGCTGATGGACTTTGAATGTAATGTGATCAAAGTGTCAGATTTTGGACTCACAAGGCTCCAATGTACGCAGGCACCATCTATGTCTTGATTGATTCCACAGCCCAGAACAAAAAGAGGAAATTTCTGCTGCACCCATGCATTGATGTGTGGACCTTTGGCATCATGGTGTACACTGCTAGCACTGGGTCCTTGACTTGTAAAGCAGAGGGTTGTGACCCAATGTATAGGGACTTTGCTTGTTCACTTGACATAGAATGCAGAAATGATTTTAGAAAACCTAACTAGGAGTACAGTAATGCATATGGCATAAAGAGCAAATGATGTCCATTCTGGAGCTTCATCAAGTGCTGCCTCGTGTCTTCTTACAGAGCATAAAATAACCTCACTTACTTCTTCCCCCCTCTTTGCAGTCACTGTAGTTCTATAATCTCTATATTGATCCGTGCGATTATGGCTATTATGCGACTATGCACTTGTGTCTCCATGCGATTATGGCTAGCTAGTTTAGTCTTCTATTTTAAAAACCTTTCGTATATATTTGAATAGGGTTCTAAGTCTCCATTCTTTCTCATTGCAATAGTGATTGCATGACCTGCAAATAAAATTTTAAAATATAAATAAAAAATAAAAAACAAAATAGAAACAATATGGAGATCTATTCCCTTATCCTTCTATGGTGTATATATATATATAGGAGCGACAGGCACTGACCAGAGACGTCGTTGCTTGGAACATACGATATATATACTATGCTGTCAATTCCTTAAATAAATGACAAAATGATGAATAGAAATCAGAGTAAATATAGGGTCTATAAAGCCCACGTTTGTTCCTCTTTGACACGACCAATGCAACTATAACATCAAGTAATAAATATATGTTTTTATATTGCTTTTTCCATTTTTTGTTTTTTTCTACACTGCCTTAACCAAATTATCACAGTCTTAGTATATATACATATTATCTTTTGAAGGTTGGACATGAGCATTTAAGAGATATCTCCTTCTGAATGCATTCAATATTGCATAGAACTTTGTTCCATGTATATTTGTTGTATGCAACTCTAATTCCAACCCTTGTGTACTTCTCAGGTCTTCTAAGGCTCAGATGACATCAACTTGGTTTGGGACAATTCCAAAGAAGGGATTAAAAGGTTAATTATTTCTTCACTCCAACTGCCCGAAATTGGAACATCTGGATATTTGATTACTCATAAGTTTACCTTTGCAAGGGCAGCCCTCTGTCGGAGTTGACCCATCCAAGCCTTAGTGCACACCTGCTCTCGTTTGAAGATTAAGTCTTTTTCACACTGATTGGCTATGGCTTTTTGGACTCATTTTGCACCTTTTTTTATATATATGCCACAGATTATTGTTGTTAAGCTATGAGTAAGCAACCTTAGAGAGGGGTTGCAAAACGCCTTAACTTGCATTGCTATCCTTTGTACTGCATTGAATTTTAAAAGGAATAAAGATTATTAGGAGGAGTGCGGCCATCCGGATTTTCTTCTCCAACCACCTCACTAAAGCCTCGTACACACGGGACGACGATTGTACGACCGATTGGCGCAAATCGTATATTGGCTGTTGTATCTAGCATACTGACTACACGATCGTTCGACCACAGAAAGAACGTTCAGGTGCATGTAATTAGCATCCGGCCGTTCCTGACTTCTGAGCATGCGTGTTTTGCACAATACAACTCGTTGGACCAACTTCTCTGTACACACGATACAACGGTCGTATGAGCGCTTGTTGGTATGACCAAGTTTTATAGTTTGCTCATACAACTCCCGTCGTACGTCGGCTGTTCTAATCGCACGTACTAATGATCGATTTCGCATACAACAGTCGTTCGTACGGCCTGTTGTATACGATCGTCGTCCCGTGTGTACGAGGCTTTACTATTGAAGCTGAGGTGGTAATGACATAACCCCTTATGATCACCTATTAACTCAGGAGACAGACACAGGTGTACATGTCAATAAAACCTGGATATTCTAGTAGAGAAATTGAATTTTTTGGTGTCCATGTAATCTATATACTCCAATGTGATCAATGACAACAAATGAAGCCACCTGCTGCTCACTAAAGAAAAGAGGGAAAAACGTTTGTAAGATGGAACATTACTCATGCATGATCCAAGACCTTGTGGGATCTCTCACTTCTGTCATACAGATGAACCTAACATTTACAGCAGTAGCACTTTTTAATGCCGACCAAAAAAGAGTTGATATCTCAGGTGTTGGCATGGTTGGTAGAACACAAACTATCTGCATTGGATCATAACAAAAATGCACAGAGTTCAGATAAAGAACAGTTGTTACTGTGAAACCACGACTAAAGAACTATGCCATGCCAATGTATATAGCTAGGATAGGAAAGAATGGACTGTGAAAGTGATCTATTAGACCACCAATCAGAATCCTTGTTTGATCTAATAGAGGCTGTTCTACAGTGGGTCAAGCGAGAGCTAATAATTCCTTAGTGTTCAATGTGCAAGACTGCACCACAAAACATGGCCCCAATAGATAAACCGAGCAAGAGAAAGCAATAATAATAAAAAAGAGACACCCATTTCACAGAAGAGGATATGTAAATTGCTGTGCTTATTTTGCATGTGTGCAGCTGCATTCACCATGAGCTGGATCCTTACAGCTATGAGGATGTTGTGCTGGCAGGGATATCGCTGTTGGCAGGAGCCCTGTCAGTTGAGGCAGAAGAAGAGGCCCACATTGTTGCTCCTCTGCCCAGCCTTCATCAACTACAGCACTTCCCACATTATGATTATTTAGAAAGCATGCAGGATTCTAATATCCGTTGCAATTTCTTCTGAAGCCTAAGGTGACAAGATTGCACCACCTACTGCCCAGAGCCATGTAGTTCCAGGGATGGGGAGGCCAAATGTGGCCCTTTGCTAGCCTTTACCCGGCCCTCAGGGCACTATACCTCCCACTGACACCATCAATAAGGTACTATTCCTCCCACTGAGACCAAACATGGGGAACCAATTCCCCCACTGACACCAATGATGTAATTACCACTGACCACCAAAGTCTATGGCATTGTTTACTCTTGCCACAGTCCGGCCCTCCTAACGTTTGGGCGGCAGCAAACTGGCCCTTTGTTTCTAAAGTTTGGAGACCCCTGCTCTACATTATAGAATGTGGCTCCTTCCAACCCCCCCGGCATTATCTATGGCCTAAGTCAACCAAATGTGTCCAGGATGTTTATGCACATACATTCTTGAACTTGAGCAAAAATATATCCACTTTGCACAAGCTGCAGACGAGTGGATGGACTTGATGGTGGCCATTAGCAGACTCAATTATTTGGTATCCTGGGGAACATTGATTGTGGCACAGGTGCAAATCAGGACCCCCAGGCACAGCCAAGTTCATTTTAGGAACCGCAAGCATTACCATTCGCTCAATGTCCAAGTTTTATATGATGCCAGGCAGCACATCCTGAGTGCTAAAATAGACTGCCCAGGGATGTATCGCAACGCCAACATCCTCAGGCAGACCGGGCTATTCTGAAAGTTCAGGATCAGACAAATGCCCTCAGGCTGGCTTGTTGGTAATTTGTGTTTTTGGGTGTGTTGGTTGGCCTCATTTACATTGCTGCAGGTAAACGGACGTTTAGAGGCATTTGGGCGTTTTTTTTTGGGTTTTTTTCAGCTGCCCCTGAACTTTCCTTTGTTATCTTATGAGTACATTTACACAGAGGTCGTTTAAGGTAGTTTCCAGGTAGTTGAGTTTAAAGGCTTTTTTTTGAAAGCTAAAAAATGGGTTCAGATGCCAGTTTAGAGGCATTTTGAAACAACAAACAGCTTGTAAACGCCGCTAAACACCCCTAAACGCAGTAACTCGCACCTAGGAAAGTTTCGTTTACAGATGTCTCCATTTATTTTATTTTTTTTTTTAAACCCTCCTAGACGTGAATGTGACATGCAAAACGCGGAAAAGCGCCCGTTTTAGACGCCAACTTCTAGCTGTCAAAAAAAATCATTCAGGGGAGGTTAAAATTGTGTCCCATGTAAATGGAGCCTTTCTGTAGATTTTAATAAACACTCCATTAGTGGTGACTTAGAATGAAAATTTACATTTCTATCCAAAGATTTAAAAGGAGCATCCCCTTAGGTCCACACCTAGCCACAGAAGATATGACCATGTTTGCTTGAGAACAGACCTGACACTTTAAAACCAGTTTGGTGGGCTCTAAGGTCCGATTAATTCATGATAATTATCGGTTTTGTTTCCTTTTCTAGGGGTGCAGGTTACCCACAGCCGGCATGGCAATCGGGCAGCTCCGGTGGGGAGCAAGAGCTCAGGTACAACAAGGCCTTTCAGAGGAGCGGGGAAATTGTGGAGACCATATTTGGTCAAGATAAGGTTTTTTTGCTTGCCCAGAGGTGAGGTTGTCAGGATCATCATGTTGTTTTATCCTACAGAACATCTGCCTTGCAAGGAATGAATCTTGGGAGCTGACTGAGGTCCATCAGCTGCTCATCCACAAAACTGAGGTTGGACGTGCCACCCGAACCAAGCTGATAGCCCAGTACTTTACAAATACATACATATTCACACATTAGTAATGATGGAAAGCAGCTCATGCCTTGCATTGTCCACAAATTACCAGATTTTACCTCACCAACAAGGACACAGATGGCAATAAAGAACTGAAAGACGTTGTCGTCCTCATCCTTTCTATAGTTTATAGGTTGGGGCTTTACCAAATCAAGCCAAAGGGAAGACTGTTGCTCATTTTTGGTAGAGAAGAGGGACTAAAACAGCTGTCAGGTGTTTGTGAACCCTTTAAGGAGATTGAGCCTGTAATGTGTGAATGAAACTAATGTCTATTTACTTTCATTTTTTTTTTTTTCATTTTTAGGCCTCATACATACAGGTGTTTAGCGCCATGTTTTTTACAGCTCTCCATGTTATTCAATGGCCCCATAAAAACGCTGACATTTTTTGAGCTGTAGATGGTGTCGGCGTTACTGAGCTGATGGTAGAACCTACGGCCAATGCGTTCTGAGGCTGTAACGTTTTGGCATTTTTGACACCGAGCCAGCAAAACGGTCACTAACACCGACGTTTTTGCCGCTGGTGTTTTCAGGTTAAAAAATAGAGGAATTAAAAAAAAAAAAAAAGCCTACTGACGCTAACGCATATTAACGCCGATAAAAAAAAAACGCAGATTTTGTTCCCTGACGTCGGGCCCGACATTTTGCTTTTTTTTTTTAATACGCCCGTGTACGAGGCCTTAGTCCCTCTGTTCTCAATCGGGCCGATTTGACATGTCAAATGACGCTTATTGCCGACAACAGCACCGTCTGAATCGGTGCCACACCAACTTTGAAGCGCCTCACCAATTCCCAAAAGTTCAGTTAAACTCGCAAAGATTTCAAACCCGCCTTCAGTTGCGATCCCAGGTTTAGCCTGATATTACTCCACTTATAGAGCAATGGGCTGCAGCAATGCATGTGCACACCCGTGCTGTGGCCATACTTATTGCCTGAGTGCTGCACATGTTCACTTATCTGTGAACTTCATGAGAACCTATGAATTTCAGTGGTGCAACATAATGATGTTGAGACTCTGCATCCTCTGATTTATAAGGATGTCATGGTGCTAGCAGTATCCATAGTAGCAGGGGCCTATGCAGAGGAAGAATAGGCAGCCCATGCTTCTGTTGCCTTGACCTACCACGGCTCTTCCAATCTTTGCTTATCTGAAAAACATGCGGGACTCTGATATCCATTCTAGATTCAGCTTGAGAGAGAAGCAATCATTTACCTGTATGGGCTCAGGGGAGAAACATGCACCATCTACACAGTACCAGGGATGGTGTGGTTGCTGATTACCCTTTACATCTTGGGCTGTGGCAGCTTCCAAACCACCTCTGACCTACTTGGGATCAGCTAACGAACTGTGCCTGGGTGCTTATGCAGGTCATTGATGCCATTCTTGCCCTTGTGCCACACAGTTTATTCACATTCAACAAAATGAAGATGAGTGGAATGATGTGAAGGTGGCTTTCTACCAGCCTGCTGAATGTCCTCTGATCCTGGGGGTCATTGATTGTACCCCATGTTGCAACCAGTGCCCCCAGGTAAAGAGAGGTTGACTTTCATAACCGCAAGCAGTACCGCTCCCTCAATGTGGAAGTGGCGTGTGATGCCAGGCAGTGTCTGTATGCCCAGACAGGGAACTGTGTATGTGGACAGTGAGAGAAGTAATAATGTAAGCATTCTATCTCACAGAATAGTTTGATGCACTCTAAGGGCTGTGGAGCAGCCAAGTAAATCCCACACACTTCTAAGATTCTCGTATGCAAGATTTAAATCTGCCTTTGTGTCCAGATAGATTCAGGTGATGCCCTCTATCTGTGGCCAGTGGTATTGCAGGCTGTGATAACTTTGGCAGCTGGTTTTATATTCCCTATAAGCAGCTTTCCACCTCCACCAATCAAGGATCTTGGCTCCAGTTATTAATCTACCATGGGTGTGCAACCTTGACATCTGGTGGGAGATTAGAGTTTGCATGTTTTGTGGTTGTTACCTGGGTCTGTATTGGAGAATGTGAGGCACCTTTGTTAATTTGCCAGAATGCTGGTTGATTTCCAAAGACACAATGGAAAGAGATACATTGCACATATTCCATATCTGCAATGGGGACCTTTACTGGTTCCTACCTATCAAGCATAAAGTTTCCGCTCATTCGCTCTGGGTGTTGGATAACCATAGTTTCTGTAAGGGATTTTCATAGATGTTTAGCTTTACAGAGAGTGTGATCTTTTTGGGTGGTATATACAGTCAATGAATTGGAAAGACTGCTTCATTTTTGGGTGTTTAGTATGATGAAGGTCCATAATAGTTATAAAATGCTGTGCACATTTAATACATCAGAACCTGGATATGTGGAGTGGCTGATGGTACAAAGTATTAAACATTAATATATTATTGGCCGGCGTTATTAAACATGGTGGTGATATATACAGACCAAGACCAGGGAGACTGAGCTTCCAAGTGTCTGTATCATGTAATTTGCCCTCCATTGGTGATCGGTGATGGAGGAATTCCTGACACCAATGTATTATATCTGACACCAACACTAATGAGGGTTTATCTTCCATTTTTCTATCCCATACATTAAATTATAAGGAACCAATTGCTGTTAACAAAGGGGTGATGTCACCAAGTGTATTCCACATTATTGGAGCTGCTGGACACAATATAATGAGATGGTGAGAAGTAGAGGGGGAAGGGATCAGTGAGCAGGGGGGGGGGGGGCAATTACGATCACACAGGGGGCTAATGAGCCCATCCCCCAGCTGAAGACTAAACCCATCACTATATGGGAAGAGCCTGCAGTGTTTATGGGGAGGGGTGTGATGAGGACAATGCCTTCTATTCCCTGCTTGAAAAAGCTGATGAGACCAGAAAACTTCATTTCTGGTTTCCAGTTTTAAGAATTACTCATATTGACCAGAGTGTAAATTTTATACTGAAGGACTTTTATTCCAAAATACAAGAGGGGGCAGAGAAAACTCTTCTATACCTCAATCTCATATAATGTGGAGTGCTTGTTGAGGCTCAACCAATTAAAGTTTGCAAAGCCCATAGAGCTCCAAATACCCCCCATGTGGCCCATATAGCTCTACATATACACACACCGCACACCCATAGAGGTCTATGCACACAGTGGGTGGTTTCATTCACAATTCCAGAACATTTCCTTTCAAATACAAATTTTGTATTAGCTGCTCCCTACACAGAACTGGATTTTCTCGATCTTCTCTTATTTCTAGAAGCTCAGAAGAGACAACTAAGTCCTATTTATGAATGACTTCCCTGGACTGAGCTCTGTCTCTGATATAGAAATCTCCCTGTACTGATATACAAGTTTGTTCTCTCCCTATACTGAGATAAAAGTCATTGCTGTCCTGATATATGAATCAAGTTTTTCCCTAGGGCAGCTTCAAGTTCTTGTTTTTTTTGGCATAATCCCCCCTCCCCCACACAGCACACCTCTCCCTCCCAGCTCACAAATGCCTGACTGCTTCTCCTCTCCACCCAGATATAGTCACCATTCGCCCCGCCCACTCATCACATGACCAAAACCAACCAATGCATGTGAAGGTTCCCCCAAGTTCCAGCCCTCTCACTCATTAATCACATGACCTCTCTCATTAGCAATTCATACTGACCTATATAGCTCCTCCCTTTCACAGATTAACCCTTTAATGTCTCTATTGGATGATTTATAAAATTTTGATCCCAGATAACTGACCCTCATACAGCGTTGCCAACCCCCGTTAATTTACGGACAGCCCGTAAAAATAAGCCCATTTTCGGGCTGTCCGTAAATGCCCTTTACGGGCAGCGGTGACTGTAAAAAAAATATGGCTATGAGCCAACCAGGCAACTGCGCATGCGCTGCTTCGAAGCCAGCCGTCCTCGGGAAAGCGTGTGCACGATCGGTCAGGTGGCGCATGCGCAGTAACGTAATTGCGCTGCCTGGCGCCATTTTGGAATTGAAGCTAGGCCAGTCTGAGTCCACTTGCCACAGGAGAGGAGGCGCCTGAGGAGGGGTGAGGAGAGTGACATGACTCTGTGGGTGGGGGGATTGCAAGAGGGGGCAGAAGAGTACATTACTGGGGGCGTGAAGCCGTGCAGGGACAGAGAAGGACACTGATGTGCTGCTTCACTGTGGAGAGGTAAAAGAGGCACAGGAGGAAAATACACTGATATGGACAGGTAATATGAAGGTGGACAGACGAGAAAGCTACTGTGAGGGGGTCAAAACCATGTCCGCAGCCTCTGTCCACCTCCTGTATGATGTCCGCAGCTTCTGTCCACCTCCTGTATGGTGTCCGCAGCCTCTGTCCACCTCCTGTATGATGTCCGCAGCTTCTGTCCACCTCCTGTATGGTGTCCGCAGCCTCTGTCCACCTCCTATATGGTGTCCGCAGCCTCTTTTCACCTCCTATATGATGTTCGCAGCCTCTGTCCACCTCCTGTATGATGTCTGTATCCTCTGTCCACCTCCTATAGGATGTCCGCAGCTTCTGTCCACCTCCTGTATGATGTCTGCATCCTCTGTCCACCTCCTGTATAATGTCTGCAGTCTCTGACCACCTCCTGTATGATGTCTGCAATCTCTGACCATCTCCTGTATCATGTCTGCAGTCTCTGACCATCTCCTGTATCATGTCTGCAGTCTCTGTCCACCTCCTGTATGATGCCTGCATCCTCTGTTCACCTCCTATAGGATGTCCGCAGCTTCTGTCCACCTCCTGTATGATGTCTGCATCCTCTGTCCACCTCCTGTATCATGTCTGCAGTCTCTGACCATCTCCTGTATCATGTCTGCAGTCTCTGACCATCTACTGTATCATGTCTGCAGTCTCTGTCCACCTCCTGTATCATGTCTGCAGTCTCTGCCCCCATATACACGACCCAGTCACTCAGAGTTCTGTGAAGGAATAGACGATAAGTATGGACATCCTTTTCAGATGACGGCTTGCAGTTCTCAATGAAATATGAGGGGGCACCGATGAGCATCCTTGCAGTTAATTGATTCTTCTGGTCATTTAGTAACTGCCGGCCTGTATTGGAGGTTCGGGGAAACATCTACACTGAGCCTACAGGAGCCTGACATTGTAATGGCAGTCTGCTGATCACAGTGCAATGCCGTACAGGCTTCTAAGAAAAATAAAAATAGTAAATTGACATTTCTATTACATCTGCGAAAAAATGTACATTTAATTTTTTTTTTCTTAAGGCCTCATACGCACGGGCGTTTTGGCCGCCGGCGTTTGTAGGCGTTTTTTTGCAGCTCTCCATGTTATTCAATGGCCCTCTAAAAACGCCGGCGTTTGTGGGCAGTAGAGGGCGTCGGCGTTAGTGAGCTGTAGCTAGAACGCGGGACCAGTGCGTTCTGAAGCTGCAGCGTCATGGCGTTTCTGACGCCGGGCCGGCAAAACGCTCAATAACGTTGCTTAAAGTTGTATACACAGCGTTAAGCCTCGTCAGGCGTTCTATTCAAAATCAATGGTTCCCTATGGGAGCCCATTGATTTGAATAGAAGCCGCACCAGAAGTCGGATCGCGGCGATCCGACTTGTGGCGCGACATGTGTGCCGTGCCTTAAAGGGGAACCCCCGCAAAAAAATTTGCGTGGGGTCCCCCCCCAGAGCATACCAGGCTCTTCGATCTGGCAGGGATTTTAAGAGGAGCCCCCACGCCGAAAAAAAACGGCGTAGGGTCCCCCCAAAATCCATACCAGACCCTTATCCGAGCACGCAGCCTGGCAGGCCAGGAAAGGGGGTGGGGACGAGCAAGCGCCCCCCGAGCCTCCTGGACCGTACCAGGCCGCATGCCCTCAACATGGGGAGTATGGGTGCTTTGGGGCAGGGGGGGCACTGCGCCCCCCACCCCAAAGCACCTTGTCCCCATGTTGATGGGGACAAGAGCCTCTTCCCGACAACCCTGGCCGTTGGTTGTCGGGGTCTGCGGGCGGGGGCTTATCGGAATCTGGAATCCCCCTTTAACAATGGGGCCCCCAGATGCCGGGCCCCCCACCCTATGTAAATGAGTATGGGGTACATCGTACCCCTACCCATTTACCTGGGGGGAAAAAGTGTACAAAAAAAAAAAAAAAAAAAAAAACACGACACAGCTTTTTAAAATATTTTATTAAATCCGCTCCGGCATCTTCTCCCCTCTCTTCTTTCTTCGGCTCTTTTGCGGGGTCTTCTGTCTTCTGAGGGGTCTTCTGCGGAGTTCTTTTGCTGCTGTCTCCCCGGCTTCCTTCTCCTCCCGCCGCCGCCGATTCTTCTTCTTCTTCTCCTTCTTCTGGAGATGTTGACTCGTCGCTCTCTTCCACTCGAATGCCGGTCCGTGCTGCGCGGTTGCCTTATATTGGCATGGGGCGGGGCCATACGATGACGTCATCATCAGTCCCACCCACATGATGTCACATCCTGATGTCACCCACATGATGTCACATCCACAGGCTGTAATGCCCCGCCCCAGGATGTGACATCATGTGGGTGGGGCTGATGATGACGTCATCGTGTGGCCCCCGCCCCATGCCAATATAAGGCAACCGCGCAGCACGGACCGGCATTCGAGTGGAAGAGAGCGACGAGTCAACATCTCCAGAAGAAGGGGAAGAAGAAGAAGTGGCGGTGGCGGCGGGAGGAGAAGGAAGCCGGGGAGACAGCAGCAAAAGAGCTGAAGAACCCTGCAGAAGACAGAAGACCCCGCAAAAGAGCCGAAGAAAGAAGAGAGGGGAGAAGATGCCGGAGCGGATTTAATAAAATATTTTAAAAAGCTGTGTCGTGTTTTTTTTTTTGTACACTTTTTCCCCCCAGGTAAATGGGTAGGGGTACGATGTACCCCATACTCATTTACATAGGGTGAGGGGCCCGGCATCTGGGGGCCCCCTTGTTAAAGGGGGATTCCAGATTCCGATAAGCCCCCGCCCGCAGACCCCGACAACCAACGGCCAGGGTTGTCGGGAAGAGGCTCTTGTCCCCATCAACATGGGGACAAGGTGCTTTGGGGTGGGGGGCGCAGTGCCCCCCCTGCCCCAAAGCACCCATACTCCCCATGTTGAGGGCATGCGGCCTGGTACGGTCCAGGAGGGGGGGGGGCGCTTGCTCGTCCCCACCCCCTTTCCTGGCCTGCCAGGCTGCGTGCTCAGATAAGGGTCTGGTATGGATTTTGGGGGGACCCTACGCCGTTTTTTTTCGGCGTGGGGGCTCCTCTTAAAATCCCTGCCAGATCAAAGAGCCTGGTATGCTCTGAGGGGGGGGACCCCACGCAAATTTTTTTTGTCGGGGTTCCCCTTTAAGACACGGCACACAAGTCGCGCCGCAAGTCGGATCGCCGCGATCCGACTTCTGGTGCGGCTTCCATTCAAATCAATGGGCTCCCGTAGGGAACCATTGATTTTGAATAGAGGCAGAAAACGCCGCAAAAAGCTGGCGTGAAAAAAACGTCAATGCAAAACGCCAAGCAAAACGTCAGTTTCTTCCCCTGACGTCAGGCCTGGCGTTTTGCTTATTTTTCTGCAAACGCCCGTGTGTATGAGGCCTAAAAGTGTACCTATCCTTAAGGCTCCTTTCACACTTGTGCAACCTGAAGCAATTTATTTGTAATATTGAGGTCTATGGACCTCAAGTCACATCAAAGTTGGACCAAAGTAGTGCAGGGACTAGATTGAAGTCGCACAGATATGAACGGTACTCATGGGCTACAACTTGTCATGCGACTTTGCAGTCCCAAGTCACAGGATAAGTGTGGAAGGAGCCTTAATCATAATGTGACTTCCCTGCAGGTATCTTAGAAGGCTTTTCTGTTATTCCATTACTTCTGTGCAAAACTTTGCGTCCCAATTCAGAAATCAAATTCATGTTCTTCTGGTGAGAAAAACTGTTGCAAAACTGATGTTTTTTTTTTTATTTTCAACCAATTCATGAGAATCATACACAACTTTTCACCATCCACAAGAAACATGCTGCTTTTTACTATTAAGTATGATCCGGGTAATGGGTTGTAGATTGGGACAAATACAGGAAGACGGTAAATCTAGAAGTTTAGAGTTAAGCCTCGTACACACGGGACGATGATCGTCTTAAATTGTATGTTAGATAATGTAACTTGCATACTGACTGCACTACACGATCGTACGACCAAAGAAAGAACGTTCAGGTGCATGCAATTAGCATCCGGCCGTTCCTGACTTCTGAGCATGCATGTTTTGCACAATACAACTTGTTGGACCAACTTCTCTGTACACACGATACAACGGTCGTATGAGAGCTTGTTGGTACGACCAAGTTTTCTAGTCTGTTCATACAACTCCCCTTGTACGTCAGCTGTTCTAATCGCGCATATGAACGATCGACGTTGTATACGATCGTTGTCCCGTGTGTACGAGGCTTAACCAGTTCCACTCTGCCTAACGCATATTTACGCCGGCTGTGTGGACGCTGGCCACGAATCGCTGTAAAAAGGTGGCGATCTGCGAATGGCCGCTAGGGGGGGGGGCACGCGCGCACACCCGAGGAGTGTGCCCACGGCTCAGGCGAAACCGATGTCCACTGGCGAGCTGCCATGAGAGACCACAGGCAAACGGGGAACCGCCGATGTAAACACGGCAGTTCCCCATTCTGACAGTGCGGGCATGGGAGATCTACTGATTCCTGTCACTGGGATCAGTTAGATCTCTCATGCCCATGGTAGCCCAACACACCCAGGGAACACAGTTACCCCCTAGATCACCCCCTGCAGGTTAACCCCTTCACTGCCAATGACATTTATACAGTAATCAGTGGACATTTAAATTTCTGATCGCTGTATAAATGTCATTGGTGTCAAAAATGTCAGACATGTCCGCTGAAATATCGCAGTACCGCTAAAAATTGCACATCGCTGCCATTACTAGTAAAAAATATAAAAAAATAACTAAAAACCCCAGAAATGAATTCTCACCATCCGTAAACACAGCCATTTTTGCGCAAACCAATCAATAAGCGCCAATTTTTTTTTTATCACAAATATGAGGAAGAATATAAATTGGCCAAAACCGGTGAAAAAAAATGTCTTTATACTTTTTTTTTTTGGATTTGAATTTTAGCAAAAAGTTAGTGGGTTTTTTTGCAAAATGGTCACTCTTCTTTTGGTTATAGCGGTGATCAGAAATGACGCAGCGGTGATCAAATACCACCAAAAGAAAGCTCTATTTGTGGGGGAAAAAAGAACGCAAATTTTGTTTGGGTACAACGTCGCACGACCGCGCAATTGTCAGTTAAAGCGACGCAGAGCCGAATCGCAAAAAGTGCTCTGGTCCTAAACTGGGAAATTCTTCTGGAGGTGAAGTGGTTAAGTTGGATGGTTGGACTCCTGGATTATCCTTGGTGTTCTATTCTGTGATCCTGTGTGGGGGAAGGGTCTTATGTCACACCTGGGTGTTACGGGTGGGGTGATCCAAATTCATTAAGCAGATTGACCTTCCTCAGGTGTGGCTGCCCCTCTGGTGACTCCTCTACATCTCAGAGAAATAAAACATGGAGAGGATTTTGCAGCAAGTTAGTGAAAGGGACAGAAGAGTTTTCAGAATTATAAACTATTGCAAATCCCTTCCAGGTCAGACCCGGTGTATGGGGTGTGAGATGCCGGCCAGTGACCCAGCAGATTCCCCATCTCTCTCTGCAGGGGATTTACTAACACTGGAGGGTGCAAAACCTGGTGCAGCTCTGCATAGAAACCAATCAGCTTCCAGGGTTTTTTGTCAAAGCTTAATTGAAGAAGCTGTAGTTAGCCTGCATTCACATAGGGGCGACCCGACTTCAGTGCGATTTTGCTAGGCGACTTCAGCGCAACTTCCAGTGCGACTTCAAGGACCTCAGGCGACTTTACAACACGACTTTTGCCAGGCGACTTTGCCTTGACCAATCAGAGAAGGGAGGGAGGGGCTGCCTAAAAATAAATTCTATTCTTTTAACTGTAAAGTCGCTTCCATGTAGATGGGGGATCCGACTTGGAGGCGACTTCTATTGAATCCTATGGGCACAAGTCGGATAGAAGTCGCCTAGAAGTAGTACAGGAACCTTTTCAGAAGTAGCCTTGAAGTCGGAGCGACTTCAGTCGTGTATATTAAGACGGCTCCCATTCATTTCAAAGGAATTTCAAATGTCGGGCGACTTGAGGCAACTCAAGTCGCCCCTATGTGAACAGGCACTTAGAAGCTGTTTGGCTCTCATGCAGAGCTGCTCCAGATTTTGTAACCTCCAGTTTTAGTAAATCAACACAGAGAACATATATATTATACACACACACAATATACGGAAGGAAAATATATTTATTTACATTTTATACAGTGTCTGATAACCCGAGCAACACAATAATCCTTGGTGGTTTGGAGGAAGAACATATCATTGGTTGGCTCCTTGGATGTATCTCCCTTCCCCATAGTGACAGTGCGCCCGGTGGGTACTATGACAATACTGACCACACATGGAAGGGTGGGTGGCCGTCTAATAAGAGGGGCTGCTTCTCTTCTGCCTGGAAATGTGGCCACCGGTCACTCCGGCTCCTCTGAGCTCCGGATCCAAAAAGTTTCAAATAGAAGTTCACCTTTTATAATAAAATAAAAATAAATGCATATGTTTTGAAGGCAAAACAAATGTGCACTTTTTTTTTTTTTTTTTTTTTTTTAATTTGTTGTGTGTAAATCATTTCACCTGTGATCAGAACATTGTGGGTGCAATACAAGTCTCCTGCAGACTGTCAGTGTATCTGTCTGCTTGTACCTCGTATGGGAAGGCAATTCCAGAATCACAGGGAGGATCAATGAACTACTAGAGCACTCGCTGACACCCTGGTAGTTCATTGAAAACTTTTTACATTACAAATTGTGACAGCGGGTGCTGTGAATGAATGGCGGTATGATTCGATTTATCTTTATGTTGTGTTTAATTGGATATAACTTCATGTATTGACCTTGGTTGCTGTCAAGTTTTTTTTTTTTGTGAAAGCAATTAAACAAAAATGGAAAAGTGTGAAAGATGCATCATGCATGCTACAGGAAGCAATTGAGAGAGTTGAGAAGTGGGCAGGCAGGCATTGCTCCAGCACCATATGTGCATGCAAAGAACCTTGGTGTCTTACGTGTCATCATTTGAAAGTGAATAATGTTCTAAACTATCTTATTTCACAACCCAAAGGGAACAAGCGGAGGAGAAGGATGCAGAATGTGAACATTTGCCCATGTTGCATGAAAGCCAGGAGCAACCGCTAACCGTTCCATCAATGACCATCAGCTCTTCATCTCTCCCAGAAGCCGGAGAAATCACTCCCCCAGTAGCAACCCTGCAAGTGCAACATAGGAGTGCGCTAGCAATGACAGGTCTCAGGCAGAGATATATATATAAAAAAAAAAAAATTGGTAGACCTTATGTTAGACTTCAGCTAAAAAAAATGATGATAGGGATGCATGCGCGAAGCCGAGCGGTTATGTCTCAGTGAAGCTCCGCTCCAGATTTTGTCACACCGTTCGCCTAATCTTGTATCCAAGAAGAACGTTGCCCTTCTATCTCGTTCTCCATGTTGATAACTGTAAGTTGCAACCCTGCTTGTTCCCTTTAATTGATGTCTGACTGTACCCCCACTGGGCCTTTCGGCCGATGTTGCTGTTAACCCCCCCTTTTTTTTTTCTTTTCAATAAAATGTTCGAACAAGAAGCTCCGCTCCAGCTAACGACCACACGAGGGGACACAGCACGATCCAGGCTCCGACTTGTATGCCCACCTGCTCCTAAACACCCAGAGCACCGACGGGGATAGAAAGCATGGTCCTAGGTGCAGCCAAATAAAAATTCAAAATGAAAAACCCAAGATGATGCCGGCACCTCCTCCTCCTCACTCCAGCACGCCAGACTCAGCCAAAGGAGTGCAATGGTCCCTGCTGCCAGTACAACACAGTGACAGAGACCTGGGACCGAGAACTGCAGAGCTAGAAGTCAGGGTAGATGACTTAAACATCTTACACATGGGTCAACGATCCTACGACCGAACGGCTCAAATCGTATGTTGGCTGTTGTATCTAGCATACTGTCATGCACTACACGATCGTACGACCAAGCCGAACATAGTGACGGGTTATGAACGTATAAAGAGAAATTTCAGGTGCACGTAATTAGCATCCGGCCGTTCCTGACTTCTGAGCATGCGTGTTTTGCACAATACAACTTGTCGGTCCAACTTCTCTGTACACACGATACAACGGTCGTATGACCGCTTGCTGGTACTATCAAGTTTTCTAGTCTGCTCATACAACTCCCGTTGCACGACCGTCGTACGTCGGCTGTTCTAATCGCGCGTACTAACGATCGATTTCGCATACAATGGTCGTTCGTACGACCTGTTGTATACGTGGCTTAAGAATGTATTGCTCAATCTACCGCTGCTGAGATTGAATCTTTAAGGGAGGAGAATTCACAGCTTCAGGATAAGCTTGAAGATTATGAAAATAGGGCCAGGCAATCCAATCTCAGAATCAGAGGGATTCCTGAGACTGTTATTGATCTAACCCAACAGTGATGGCACTTTTCCAGGAGCTGCAGCCGGCCATACCAATCGAGAGGTTGGAGATGGACAGGGTGCATCGTGCCCTAGCACCCCGGAAAGAAAATGGCCCCCACGGGATGTTATCGCCAAACTGCATTTTTTCCGTACAAAGGAGCAACTGCTAGCCTT
>BLSH010462428.1:316225-333735 GCA_018402905.1 Glandirana rugosa | reverse complement strand
AACTTGTCGGTCCAACTTCTCTGTACACACGATACAACGGTCGTATGACCGCTTGCTGGTACTATCAAGTTTTCTAGTCTGCTCATACAACTCCCGTTGCACGACCGTCGTACGTCGGCTGTTCTAATCGCGCGTACTAACGATCGATTTCGCATACAATGGTCGTTCGTACGACCTGTTGTATACGTGGCTTAAGAATGTATTGCTCAATCTACCGCTGCTGAGATTGAATCTTTAAGGGAGGAGAATTCACAGCTTCAGGATAAGCTTGAAGATTATGAAAATAGGGCCAGGCAATCCAATCTCAGAATCAGAGGGATTCCTGAGACTGTTATTGATCTAACCCAACAGTGATGGCACTTTTCCAGGAGCTGCAGCCGGCCATACCAATCGAGAGGTTGGAGATGGACAGGGTGCATCGTGCCCTAGCACCCCGGAGAGAGAATGCCCCCCCCCCCCCCACGAGACGTTATCGCCAAACTCCATTTTTTTTGTGCTAAGGAACAGCTACTAGCAGCAGCCAGGGGCAAGGACTCGCTAGCCTTCCAGGGCTATCATTACCAGATTTACAAGGACCTCTCCCCTATCACAGTGGCCAAAAGGAAAACCTTAAAGCTCCAGACTTTGCAGCACCATAAAATCACCTATCACTGGGGTTTCCCGTTCTCAATTCGTTTTACCCATCAGGACACCAAACACACCTGACGTTCAGCCTCAGAATTACAAGCTGCCCTGGAGGAGCTCAGCCTGATGAAAGGATCACGGAGCAGCGATAACTCTCGCAGACGCTCTGCCTCCAGATAGTTTCCACAAGAGGGGCCGCTTTGACAATCGGTCTGTCAAAGAGGAAGATTATAAGGACTGAGTTACACTGAAAGTGGATTACCGTCTTTTGCAAATCTGCCCCCTTATTTAGCCTTTAGGCTTACCTGACACACTGCCCTGTAGCCTTAGCTCTACCTTTTTCGATTATGCTTGAAGGCTGCCCCTTCTATTCCAGACACCTCAGCCTGTAATAGAGCACTAACCCTGTTTGATTCCCTTCCTTCTTGGACAGCCCAACACTTGGGACTTCCGTCTTCCATAAGGCAATATACCATTGGATTAGCAAGAATCAGGGGCGTCGTTAGGGTGTGGCTATGGGGGCTACAGCCCCGAATGTTTTACAGTCGGCCGGCGGGTGCATTTTAATTTGCTTAAAAAGCCTGCACACAGCAGCGGCGGTAGCCGCACTTAATTTCCTTTGTGATGCGTCTAGAGCTGCACCGCCCACTGCTTATCTGCCTTCTGGCTGCCTGAGCGCGGAGTGATATGTGAGAGGGCGGCGGCCGTTGTCTGGGATTTTCGCACCCGCCTGCTGTGCTGAAGCTGCCTCGTGGTGTGCTGAACCTGGCTGAAGCTGCTTCCTCATGGTGGGCTGAACTTGGCTGAGTGAGTCTGAAGCTGCCTTGTGTTGTGCTGAAGAAAAAGGCTGCCTGTGTGATGCAAAATTCATGCCTGAGGCTGAGGGGCTGGCAGAAGGAGAACCAAATAACTGCCCCGGCAGAACTTAGAGTGGAAGAGCCAGAGTTATGCTATCTCAATCAATGCTATTGCTGTATATTGCCAATGGCAATGCTCTGGATTTTTTTTTTGTGCTCGTGATATATATTTCTCTATCTGTATATTGCTCTTCTCTCCTGTATCTGTATATTCGCTCTTGTATCTGTATATTGCTCTGCTCTCAGTATCTGTGTATTGCTCTGTTCTCAGTATCTGTGTATTGCTCTGTTCTCAGTATCTGTGTATTGCTCTGTTCTCAGTATCTGTGTATTGCTCTGCTCTCAGTATCTGTATATTGCTCTGCTCTCAGTATCTTTATATTGCTCTGCTCTCAGTATCTGTATATTGCTCTGTTCTCGGTATCTGTGTATTGCTCTGCTCTCAGTATCTGTATATTGCTCTGCTCTCAGTATCTGTGTATTGCTCTGTTCTCAGTATCTGTATATTGCTCTGCTCTCAGTATCTGTATATTGCTCTGCTCTCAGTATCTGTATATTGATCTGTTCTCAGTATCTGCTCTCAGTATCTGTATATTGATCTGCTCTCAGTATCTGTATATTGATCTGCACTCAGTATCTGTATATTGATCTGCACTCAGTATCTGTATATTGCTCTGTTCTCAGTATCTGTAATGAAAGGAGGAACTCTGCTAGGGACATCTGGTAGCAGGCGACGTGGCAAGTGACACCCTCGGGGCTCCCACTGACTCTGCATTATGGTGAGTTGAATGATTTCATTTTATATTACAATGTAATAACAGAAATTATGCGCTTCAATCATCCTGACACCATAACAACCATGGTGCCGGGATGATTGAAGCATCAAAACCAGGTGTTTGGAGAATCTTTATCTGCTGATTGTTAAACTTTCTGGAATACACATATTGTTATTGTGGTGAAGGATCTGGGCCTGCTGTCCCTCCATCCCGACTTCTTATCTTCCTTCTCTTTCTTTGCTTCCCTCCCTATCTCTTTCTTTCTTCCTCCCCCCCCCTATCCCCCCATCCCTTGTTCATCTCAGACATGAGCCACACCCCCAAAACCACGGCCACTATGTCATGTTGACCACACCCAATTTTCGCAGCGGTGCACTGCATTTCTTCGGGCTACAGCCCCTGGTCTTTTTCCCACCTAGCAATGCCCCTGGCGAGAATGATATTGCATCCAGGTTCTGGTTATTGTAAGCCCCCTTCCTTTCTAGCCGTAGACCACCCATATGCCCTAACATGTTATTAGGAACTGTGCCCCAATTGGGGCTAAACTATTAGAACTTGGTTTTGGTCGCACGGTCGGCCGACCCAATACAGAACATCAGCTCTCAAGATCTACAGAGCTGTCTCGTCCCCTTACAGTTTTTTTTTTTTTTTATTGGACGCTGTTTCAGTTGTTTCTTTAACTGTTAATAGTATATGAGCTCTACAACTGGGAGACCCATAATAAGAACTCAGTTTAATTTCTAGTGCCCCTCACCCAGGTTGCGGTCTTAGTGCTGGAACACTTGCACCCCTATCCACTGTCCCTTGCTCCCCGCCCCTAATATGTGGAGACCCAGCGACAGTCTTGGAGACGCCTGGGGTGGGCTATGCGCACCCCTGGGTCGCCCCAACACCCACTCCCCTTTATACATATTTGTTATTGAATTTGTTGCAAGTGGGTTTACTAATTTTTCTCTTCTCGCTCTCTTTCTAGATCTACTTACATTATACTCTCTTCCCAGGTCGGTGAGTGCTGATGTGGCTCGTTGCAATGTGCAGATATGTTCAGATCACCAACACAGCCCCACCATGGCCCCCTTGAATATTTGCTCCCTGAACGTTCAGGGATTTAACATTATCCAAAAAAGAACTAAGGCGATGAGGGCACTCTCATCTAAAAAGGTACACATTGCCTGCCTACAGGAAACACATTTTCTTGACAGATACACACCCAAATACCTACATGCCTCCTTACCGCAATTCTACCTGGCCTTAGCCACCACAAAACAGTGTGGAACGCTTAAGCTTTCCACAGGTCTACCCCTTTTACATTAGTTAATCAAATAAAAGATCCAGACGGGAGATACCTCCTACTCACAGGTTATGTGTCGGATACAGCTGTGACAATAGTATCTTACTATGCTCCCAACCAGGACCCGATACCCTTTCTTTCGCACCTCCTAGAGCTTGTTCAGCGTCACCAGTTAGGCACCGTCGTATTGTGTGGCGGTTCAAATCATACCGTACTCCCTTTTTTGGACAAGTCTCCTCCATCCTCTCCCAATCGGTCATCTAGACGTTCTCTTCAGCAACTCCTATCCACCTACTCCCTTGCTGACACTTGGCGAGAGATGAACCCCACCAGTAGAAGGTTTACTTACTACTCCCACCCACACCGCTCCTTTTCTTGCATAGGTCATATTCTCTTAGCCTCCAGTATGATTCCTGAAATCCTAGCGTCCATTATTGTCCCATTCCCATGGACTGACCACTTTGCAGTGTTAACCACGATAGCCTCCCTGGTACCCAGATCCCAAGACACCTCCTGGTGCATTAATGACACTATCTTGGCACACCCATCCTATAAACAAGAAATTGAAATAGCCCTTAAAGAATACATTGAGATTAACATGACTCCGGACACTTCACCCCTGACTCTCTGGGAGGCTCGCAAGCCTGTCATATGAGACAAACTGATACAACAAATGGCAACAGTAAAACGCGATCGCAAGACCATGTACTTCAAATTAGAAGCCAATTTTAGCTCATGTCATGAGGCTTTCCAAAAAACACCCAGCCCAGCGACGAAATCTGCCCTAGATAGAGCCCGCCTTGAATTCGACTTATTTTTGTCGAACTCTGCCGACAAAGTCATCCATAAGCGACGGCACCTGAAGTATCTTAAGGCCAACAAACCAGACACTCCTATGGCTAGACTTCTAAAATCCACCACTAGTTTTGACCCTGTCCAGGCAGATGGACTATTCTCCCGTGGCTCCCTTCATGAACTTAATGCGGTTCAGCAAGAACAGCTGGAATGCTCCATTTCAGAAGCTGAAGTCCTTCTCGCCATTAAAAGCCTTAAACCACTGCATAAGCGTCCGGGCCCAGACGGCTTCCCCATGACATACTATAAAAACTTTGCCCAACTCCTAGCCCCAATGCTTGTCAGGGCACTTAATTCCCTATTGGAGGGGCATCATTTCCAATCGGAATCTCTTATCGCAGTCATAGCCATGATCCCCAAGTCCGACACTGACACCTCCTCTTGGTCAAATTAACAACCTATATCATTATTTAATAATGATGTCAAACTTCTAGCTAAGATTCTGACCACATAATTAACCACTTCAATACCATGCACTTAGAACAGTTCCCGCCCACACCAATTTTCAGCTTTCAGTGCTGTTGCGATTTGAATAAGAATTGCGCGGTTGTGCGACACTGTACCCAAACAAATTTTTTATCATTTTGTTACCACAAATAGAGCTTTCTTTTGGTGGTATTTGATCACCCCTGCAGTTTTTATTTTTTGCGCTATAAAAAAAAAAGACCGAAAATGTTGAAAAAGAAAAAGTTTTTTTCTTTGTTTCTGTCACCAAAGCTTGTATAAAGTACATTCTCTCCTTCACTGACGGGCACTGATGTGGCTACCACTGATGGCCACTGATGAGGCTACACTGACAGGCACTAGATTGGCACTGATGGGCGGCACTGACAAGCAACACTGACGGGCACTGATGGACACTCATAGGCGGCACTGATAGGTGGCACAGGTGGGCACTTTTAGGTGGCACAGGTGGGCACTTGTGCAACAAGCACTGTTAGGGATGGCACTGGCAGGCATCATACATGGGCACAGTGCCATCCCTACAGTGCACAATATTGCCCTTACCTGGTGGTCTAGTGGGGGCTCCCTGGTGGTCCTGGGCGGCCTCTTTGTGATGTCCGGGGGGGGGGGGCTCCCTGGTGGTCCTGGGCAAGCTCCCTGGTGGTCCAGTGGGGTGATCCTGAGGGTGGCTGCGCTGATAAATGTTCAGCGCAGCCCCCCTCCCCCCGTCAGGAGAGCAGCTGATCGGCTCTTCCTATTTACACTGTGATCAGCCGTGATTGGTCACGGCTGATCACATGGTAAAAGGCACCACGGCACCGCCGATCGCCGCGATGCGCGATCGCTGATTATCCTGAGGAAGTTAATAGACGTCCAGTCAGGATAATGAACCCCCCGCCCGGACGTCATTTGTCTATGCGCCGGGCGGGAAGTGGTTAAACCTTTTTATAGGCACTCTCATACACCGTGACCAGACTGGGTTCATTCCCCATAGACAGGTTAGTGATAATATTAGACGAGCACTTCTACTTACTCATGCTGCTAAAACCAGACCACTGCCAAAGTGTCTTCTGTCCCTTGATATCAAGAAGGCCTTCGATACCATCCTGGCCTTACATGTGCTATGCACTTTCTCGCTGGGGATTTGGGCAGCACTTCCTATCCTGGATGCAAGTGCTTGGTCATAACCCAAAAGCGTACATCAAGTACGCGGGATATAAATCAGCTCAGTTTTCGATACAAAGCGGCACCAGGCAGGGGTGTCCTCTTTCATCCCTACTATTTGCCCTCTTAATTGAGCCCCTGGCGCATCTAGTTAGGGCTGGCCCTAATATCAGAGGCATAGAATTGGGTGGACACCAGCATAAAGTAAGTTTGTTCGCCGATGATATTCACGTATTTTTAACGTCCCCCCACACTTCAGCTCCTAATCTCCTCCTCCTGTTGCGATCCTTCGTCCAAATATCAGGCCTCCAGCTGATTAAGATCAAAATAAAAATTATAAACTACTGACACTAGGGAACTGTCAGGATTGCAAAGGTTGCAATTATGACCGGGCCCTGGCATTTCACCATCATGGGGAGGCCTGAAGATAGCAGAAAGGGGGCCTGCTGCAGGACTTGTGAAAGGGCCTCACTGCGGTACCGTAATAAAGGGACCCGCAATTGGAGTAAAGGGCCCCAGGATCAGTGGGAAGAGGGAAGGGCCCTGGCTAGGTGTTCATAATTTCTTGCACTTTGGCCCTCAATGTTCTAGTTATGCCTCTGGTGATTAACCCGTGGGTAGTCTCACCAAAAATCTGATTAAAAAAATGTAAAAGATAAATGTGCAGAGGATTATCATAGTGTATAAATGGATGATAATCCTGCAAATTTATGTTAGTTAATTCCTGCATCAGATTACACAAAATGCATATTTGATATTGCACTACATAGTACAGAAAGATCCTAAAAATCAATGCCACGGAATTCATTTAAGTCCATTTTATTATTTTTTTTAATCTTTTTTTTGTGAATAAATACAAAGCGTTAGGCAGTGCCTGAAAACAATGGAGGCCACAACAAATATAAACCTTTGAAACTCTGAAACATAGGTAACGTGTCTAACACAATCACATCAAGGCCCAACAGTCCAAAATAAAAACTTTATAATTCATGGTAAACTTTATCATGGTGTCCTGCTCCACTACTGGTGGATGGCATAGGGCACTGGCTGCCATGGTACATCTGTGATTCCATCAATCGCTGGTTTTGTATTGGGGGTTGTATTGGGGGTTTAAAGGTAGATGGAATTGGGGAAGGAGATGGGTATGGAATGGGGGGATGTGACAAATCCAACGTATTGCCATATTCATCTGAATATTGAACGATATTGAGGGCGATAGTAGTGATGGGTTCGGGGTGGTGGGGGATTTCGATTGTAAACATATGGCATAGATGGTGGTAGTGGTGGAACATTGGCCATGGTGACACTGGCTTGCTCCAGTGCCAGATTACGTTCTATAAGGTCCATGACAGCCTTCCTCACATCATTGCGGGCTGATTTTTTTGATCAGGCCTGCCACCATGACACCAAACCCGAACTCTGTTGATTCTAGACTGTCCAGCTTGGTGGTGAGTTGATCGACAAGATTTCCAAATCGATCCATGGGGTTGATTGTGGGTCTGCCACTTCTGCTTCTGATGTTTTGTCTCCTCATGGTAGCACGGCTGGGCCCTGCTTGTTCCACGGGAACAGGGCCGGCATAGGGGCCGACATCAGGGCCAAAATCAGGCCCGACATCGGGGCCAAAATCAGGGAGAATGTTTGGGTCATCTTGAGGATGAACCGCTTCTTGATTGCGGAGATTCCTCTGCTGCTCCTCACCTCTCTCTGCTGCAGCCCAACTGGATTGTGTTCTGGAATAACAATACAGACCATTCTTTATCTAGCATGTATTAATATGACAGATGTAAACTCATGCTCTCAATTCCATGTAGGGTTTCAAAAACTTGAGATCACCCGCATACATGTAAGGGCACACATGATGTCCTCCTGATCCACTCCTTTGTTCATATGTTTTTTTCAAGTGTTTTTTGTAGGTATCCCTTAAATTTTTCCAGCGAGATTGTATAAAGTGCACTGCAAAAGAATAAATATAAATATAATTAACTTTTTTTTTTCTTTCAGGTACCTGGCAACCGGCCATTCCTTAGTGAGTTTGCACTATGAATTTATGGTCGGAAAGTCGACGGTCAGCTATATCGTCAAAGAGAAAAGTGAAGTCCTATGGTTTGTTCTCAACGATATAGTTATGAAAAAACCTACAGCAGAGGAATGGCGTAATATTGCAAGACAGTTTGAGAGCCATTGCAATTTCCCTAATTGTGTAGGCGCGATTGATGGGAAGCATATTCGGGTGTTTAAACCTGTCGGTAGTGGCAGTATCTTCTATAATTACAAAAAATATTGTTCTTTTGTACTGCTAGCCGTGGCCGATGCAAATTATTGCTTTGTGTATGTAGACATGGGGTCTTATGGAAGCAGCAGCGATTCCCGCATTTTCACTAATTCATCTTTTGGACAAAGCCTTAGAGAAAATCATTTGGACCTTCCAGAGAATTGTGCCCTTCCTGAACCAATGAACCACCAATGCCATACATGTTTGTTGCGGATGAGGCTTTTTCATTGGGGCAACACCTAATGCGCCCTTATTCCAGTAGGCAACTTACTACCACAAGGAGAGTCTTCAATTATCGCCTCACAAGGGCAAGAAGGGTGGTAGAATGCAGTTTCGGCATTCTTGCTAATAAATGGCGCTTTTTACATACGCTGATTGCACTTGATCTGGAGAACGCCATTACCGCTGTCAAAGCAGCATGCATGCTGCATAATTTTATACGCCTACGTGATGGCCATTTGTATGAAGATTCTCTCATGCATGATATGGAGAGTGCTCAAATGGTGGCTGGTAGGGGATCTAATGATGGTGCTACTGTGCGGGATCAATTTGCATCCTATTTTGTTACACCGGCTGGTGAGGTAGCATGGCAGTTGGATGCCATTTCATAATTTCAATGTTCAGTTCTTGATATTAATTATATCTTCTGAAATGAGATAGAATATATGATAAACTAAAGACACAAAAAAGTATTAGGACATCAGTATAAGTGTTTTTTTTATGTGCTTTAAATTACCTTACTCATAAAATATGATAAATAAATCTTTCTTTTGTGACAGTTTTATGATTGTCTATTTATTTTGCAATAGCTATTTTAATTGCACACGATACTGCTGAAAAGATATCTAGTTTTGAAACAGGACTAGACATCATAGATTGCTTGATTGAACAAATGACCAGCCCTGAGTAGAGATATATATATATATATATATATATATATATATATATATACACTGCACTGATGAACTGCTCTGGTTAGCTGTACAAATGGCCTGCACTGAAAATACTGCACTGATGAACTGCTCTGGTTAGCTGTACTAATGGCCTGCACTGAAAATACTGCTCTGGTTAGCTGTACTAATGGCCTGCACTGAAAATACTGCACTGATGAACTGCTCTGGTTAGCTGTACTAATGGCCTGCACTGATGAACTGCTCTGGTTAGCTGTACTAATGGCCTGCACTGAAAATACTGCTCTGGTTAGCTGTACTAATGGCCTGCACTGAAAATACTGCACTGATGAACTGCTCTGGTTAGCTGTACTAATGGCCTGCACTGATGAACTGCTCTGGTTAGCTGTACTAATGGCCTGCACTGAAAATACTGCACTGATGAACTGCTCTGGTTAGCTGTACTAATGGCCTGCACTGAAAATACTGCACTGATGAACTGATCTGGTTAGCTGTACTAATGGCCTGCACTGAAAATACTGAAAAAAATGATTGAAAGAACATGATGGTACTTACAATAGTCAGAATGTTCCTGAGTTGATAAACTCTCCCAATCCTGCACACACACTGTACATATTTCAAGCCATGCCACTTCTTTTTGTGCTGGTCCTTATATTTAGGATTCTTCTTCTCCCATAGGGCTGGTCTCTGCTTCACCAGCCTGATGAGCTTTTCATTATCAATGCTGTCCCTCTGGAACAGCTCTCTGTGCTCTTTTCTGCTTGCCATTCTTGCAGAATACCATGCACAGGTGGAGGAAGTGACATTGGTGTTTTCTGGGTATTCCAGGGGAGTACCTGGGACATGAAGGTGTGTCTTTCTGGTCTTCTTCCTGGAAAATTGCTTCTCATAGATGGGATCCGACTTGGAAGCGGACTTCCATTGACTTCTATGGGCTCAATTCGCCTAGAAGCCGCTTCAAAATAGTACAGAACCTTTTTTGGAATCGCCTTGGAGTCGGAGCGAACATGAGTAGCGCATATTAAGATGGCTCCATTCATTTCAATGGTAGTTATGATGGCAGGCGAATTGGGGCGGCAGAAGGCGGTTCGCAAATCGCTTCGGATCGCCTCAGTGTGAACCGGCCCTTACAGATTTCTGCATCTCTTAAGAAAACCAATAAACTTTTTGACAAAGCAAAAAAAAAAAAAAAAAATTGATAGCGAGGAACTTTTATTGCTTCATAGCCTAGAGCGGCTTGTGAAGAAAGTCCCAGTCTCGGTAAGTGGAGATGAGAACTGGGGTCATGACCCTAATTCACTTGTTTACTTACTACCTTGCTCCATTCACATACCAGCCAGCACCATTACCAACCCCCCTCCCCCATGTGCATGGACACATAGGCTAACAAGGAGGAGAGTTTACAGTGAGAGGAAAAAAAAAAAAAACTCAAAGAAGCAGTGTTAGCAATAACAGTGACTGATGAAAATTCACAAGCTCAGAAAGCATGTCCCAGTCCACGTTTGCCTGGGCCAATCAAGAAACTAACAATTGATTTGAGAGCATCATCTCTAAACTGGTAGGAGATAATGGCATCACCAATAGGAAAGATAAAACCAACAACCAATCCCCACAGCCAAACCTAGCAACCATCATCCAGCAGCAACAACAGCTCTGGAGCTACTTTCTACCCAATATTCTTTGTCATTTGCAGAGTCTGACCAAGTGTTAGAAGAAGACTGTGCTGAGGAAAGGTTTGTACTTTGTTGTGCTTTCCTCGCGCTCCCGGAGGAGGCGGCACCGGGCAGCTTTATTTAAACAGTGTGCACCCTGTAGCAGGTGCTGTCTGATCTACAGCATTACCCGTACCAACCTGCAACCCGATAACCAGTTCTGAACCTGTTTTCGACCCGGCTTGCCTACGACCCTCCTGCTATCTGCCTGCACCCGACCCCGGCTTGTCTACGACCACGTTCCTGCCTGACCCTCTGATACCCTGAGATCCAAAAATCCTAGGAGACCTACTAATTAGATCTGAATTTGTGAAAACGCCAAAACGATACGTGGCTATCGAACTACCCTCGCACACTTGGCATGTGCCCTTGTGGCCGCTGCCAAGTGTGCCCCTATGTGCAGAGGACGGATACCTTTTAAGGATGCCCTAGATCAGGTTCAATTCAAAATGAGGGACTTGATCAATTGCTCAACTACGGGAGTGATATATATGATCACTTGTCCCTATCCCAAAATTTATATCGGGAAAACTAAAAGATCTTTAAAAATATGACTAGGAGAGCACCTTAGAGAATTTAAGGAAAAGGAACCGACTAGGCCTCTCGCAAAGCATTTCCTGTCCCACCACAATAGGAATCCTGCAGGGATGAAAGTCATTTATGCCCTCAAGCTATCCCCAAGTAGGGGAGACTTCAACCGGGTGTTACTACAAAAAGAAAAATGGTGGATTTACCACTTGAGGTCCCTCCATCCGACTGACCTTAACACCGAATTTAATCTCCAAGTATTCTTGCCTAGATAGGATGGTACTAATTCACCCTTTCCACTGGGTGGACCTAAGACCACCGTATGGTAAACGGTGACCACTCTTCCCGTTGCTAAAAATGTATTAGAATCTCTACCAGCAAGAACAAATGAGCTCTGCAATGCTATCTCGCCCACTAGTGGAGCAATTACTGAGTTGCGAGTAGTGTGTTCTACTCTGGCTAGCTTTAAATAAAATATAATATAATCTTTTTACCATAAGCATAAACAATTGGAATATTTATCCTAAAAGACTGCTAACTTCGATTGCTATATATGAATTCTGTGTCCCTTATGTGTGCTGCTTATGTTCTTTCCTCCCCTTCTTAACCAATCTGATGTCCTCCTAGTGCTGCTCTGTTAGAAATGTATCCCAATAACCTTTACTACTAAAGACTTCCTGATTATGAACATCGGCCAAAAGAGGGCGCTCATTGAACACAGTATTTTCTTCCCTTATGCAAATTCAATCTGTAGGACGGCACCTTCACCAACTCAGGTAACATAAAAGGGAGGTAAGATGCTTGCCCAATCAGAACGTCCAGATGAAGCTACGTTATTTACATAGCGAAACGCAGTGACGTCACAGGAGGAGGACGACGGGCTCCTATGAGCGACGTGCTGGGAAACGATTATGAGGCTTGCACCGCACTCGGCTCGTAGTCACGGTGCTTATATGCCCCCAGCACCACGCTAGGAGACGGCAACAAGGTCGGATCTGCAACCAGCATCTGCATGTGTCCAACTAGACAGTGTCAGGCGGCCCAACACCATCAAGCTGACTCAGCCCATCTGGAGGAAACCAAAAGTCACTATAATGAACAGATTCAGTGTAGCCTGCAGAGAAGCATTGGCCCTTGTAAGGTAACAACATATGCAGCAATCTATTTATGACTGTGGATTCTACAATTGGTGAGTGACAAAGGCCAGCCTTATTTCATATCTTAATGATTACTCTTTGACCACACACCTACACACCATTTTGGTTGGAAGAATCTCTTATGCTTCAGGTCCACCGTCACATAGCAGTAACTGCTACCACCTTTCCATACCCGACTACTGGGCTTACCTTTCCACGATCTACACCCCACTTGGACATCCTCATAAAACGCTACTCACATCGTTGGGCCCATTATCATCATCAGTCTGATAGAGACCGCCCTCAAGCCTTTCTCTCCCCCAGCAGCTCCGCATCTCCACTTGGATTCCTGCACTGCATAGCCACTCCATTTTCAGTATTTCTGACCCAGGGCATTACAGTTACTTATTATCCCTTCACCAGGAGAGCAGTGCTTCAGTCCGTCCATCCCCCTGTACATCCGGATGCTTTTTACTGTACCCATTTACCCCTGTGTGTGACCCTATGTGTGTCCTTTTTAATGCTTGAGGGTCCAAATGACCCTGTATGGGTTTAGTGATGTGATTTTCCTTGTACATCAATATTGATTAATTCCACTAAGATGTCATTTCACTGATGATTATATTAAAATATTTCTTAATCAATTTAACTACTGGTGTTCATGCCCATCTCTCATTATTTAACCTTTGTGTCCAGGTGTTTACACAGGGACAACTATTGTTTTTGTATGTACACCATTCAGCTGCAGCACTGATTTACTTATGGTGACAGCAACAGCGTTCGCTACCACCATACGTAAAGCATCGACTCCAGTGCTGTTGGAGGTGATTTGACCCCCACAGTTAAAAAAAAGAACATAGATACCGGAGCATAGGGGCAGTGGGTGGGAATTGGGGCGGATTGCCCCTATGCTCCGGTATATATTTTTTAAAAGGGGCTATGCCCACAATTAGAAGTGGTGGATGAAAGGCAGTTTTCTAATGGTGGGCATACCCATTGATTCTTATTTTTCATTTAACCCACTGGCTGCATGAAAAAAAAAAGAACATTACAACATATGCCCAACAAGGACCAGCGACATACTAGTGTGTTGCTGGTCTTCTCAGGCTCTTCTGTCCCACCGGGGAACGCGAGAATGCAGCTGGCGCTTCTGCCAGCTGACCATAGAGCTGATCGAAGACTAGAATGGCCCCAATCATCTCTATGGCCTATAAAACTGGAGGCCATGAGCATTTTGTGACTTCGGTTTTGCCGGATATAAACAACGTCATTGGGAAAGCATCTTATCACACCGATATTAGTGTGGTCAGATGCTTTAAGGGCTGAGGAAAGATCTAGAGTCTAGTAGACCCCAAATTAAAAAAATATATATTTTTTTTATCATAGGGGATATTCAAAATCCCTGTGATAACAATAAAAACTATTTAAAAAAAAAAAGATGACAGGGACCTTGTAAAAATAAAATAAAAAGCAAAATGAATAAAAATGAATGAATGAAAAGAAAAAAGAAAAACACCCTGTGCACGCGCGCAAAGGTGAATGCAAGCGTCGGTCTCGTGACGTATGTAAACAGCAATTTCACCATGCATGTGAGGTATCACCATGAACGTCAGATTGTGGGCAGTAATTCTAGCAGTAGACCTCCTCTGCAGATCTAAAGTGGTAACCTGGAAAGGCTTTTAAAAATGTCAAGATAGCACAAAAGCCCCTCAAATGAGGGGAAAGTAGACACCCCCTCACCAATCTATCACCAAAAAGAAAGCTCTATTTGTGGGAAAAAAATGGACGTAAATTTTGTTTGGGTACAACGTCGCACAATTGTCAGTTAAAGCGACGCCGTGCTGCATCGCAAAAAGTGCTCTGGTCAGGAAGGGGGTAAATCCTTCCGGGGTTGAAGTGGTTAAATCAATTCATAAATGTCAGTCGTCTTGTGCAACCAGAATTGTTAGCAATCCACTTGAATGTGAAAAGGGATTGGGTGAAATGTAGGAAAGATTGAGACAAAGAGGTTACCCAGCAGCTTTCAACCAGAATTGTTAGCAATCCAACTGACTGTGAAAAGGGATTGGGTGAAATGTAGGAAAGATTGAGACAAAGAGCTTTGGTTAAAAAAAGAACAAAACAATTTGGCTAATATAAAGTATCCAATTTCTACTAATAAACGTATACCAGCTGTGTCAAATCCATACATTTTTATCTCAAATACAAAAAATTATACAGAGAAATTGGTGCATTCTTATAGAAAACTATCCAACTGTTCCTGAGTTTCTTCCACCTGCCCCGTACCATCCTATAGAAGAGGTAAAACTCTCTGTGATAGATTGGTAAAGGCAAATCTGTAGATTACACCTACCCCTATCACCACCTTTTTAGGACCACGTAATACAAAATCATAACTGTGTTTGAGTTGCACACAATGTAACTATAATAAAAGGAAAATGTTTTTCACATCCACACAAGGGGTATAATATATACCATTAAAAGTTTTTATACTTGCCAGTCCACATATGTTATTTATATCAAGTGCCCTTGTGGATTACTTTATGTAGGGGAGACGACCCAAAAAGCCAAAGATAGAATCGCCGACAGAATTACAGCTAACCCTTGCTAGGCACTCTGTGGGAAAAAGGCATTCAGTATCTCAGCTTAAATTTATGATTATTGATGGAATACAGAGAAAAAGGAGAGGTGGCGATTGTGAACTCTTGCTTGGAAAATGTGATGTGCACTGGATCCATTTGTTGGATACACTGCACCCTAAGGGGTGAAACTCTGAGTTGGATCTTTATCTCTTTATTTAATCTTTTTAAGTTTTGTAAATTGTTGTGTGTATTTTGTATATATTTATATTTTATTAAGTATATTTTTTGCAGGTATATTTTTTTTGTAATGTATGTATTTTGTGATAATAGGATTATCCATGGATGCTTCTGTTGATGATGTGTGGGGAGATAGATCTATTGCCCTTAACCACTTCCTTGTCTTGAATAATGATTTCAACATGTGAATATTGTATTGACTTGATTACAAATTGATGGAGTAATTGATTCCAGACGTTGATAAATAGTATTAAGTGTATGTATTGGAAGTAATTCTTAGATGTGTTCCTGTATGAGGAAGGGCACTACCATGAGAGCCCAAAACTGTTACTGGGAATACCTCTGATATTCCTGACATGATTATATTGATACTTTGAATAAAAAATGTTTTGTGCAGCAATCCCTTTGGCTTTTCTGCTATATATGGCTTGTGTGATAGCCTGATTGCTTTCCATCAAAAAGAAGACTGCAGTGATGGTCACCACACCTGCTTTGGACATACCTATGTGAACGTGCACCTGAGTGTCTGGAACCAACAAGGAAAATGGCTGCAAGTGGGTCTTTTTCATATCTACTCCCATTGGCTTCAGTCCAACCCGCATAAATGCACTATAAACTAAAAAGTTCTGACTTGTGTATCCCAGGCACCTCTTCTCTGCTGCAAGTAATAGTTTGTAAAAAAAATAAAAAAGGAGCCAGCCTCAACCCTGAGCATGAGGACATGTCAACATTATTCCATCCCAATGCAAAGTTTCTGGAACAGTGAAAATCCACCTCTTTTGAGAAAAAATGGCATATAATCTTTATATGGGCATTGTACACTTCCATGACCAAATGATGAAGCCATATTTAGCGTCCCTATATTTATTTCAATTGGCTATATATGATGATTTTAAAATTTACAAAGCAACTGGTTCCTTCCTAAAAGTTTTGTAAGCGATCATCACAAACTATTTGTATTTAGAAGTCACTGTGGCCCAAAGCCCAAATCCAGATGCAGTTATCCGGCTGCATGATAGACATTTTCAGGATGTCATCTTTGGTACCCCAACACCCAAGTCTTACCAAAAAAGATGTGTCTGTAACAAACATGAAATGAGGCATGGCACCCATTTTTTTTTGTGTTCTTGCCAACCTGGTCTCTTCCAAAGACTGGAAAGTTTATGGTTTAGGCCTCATTCACACAAGCGTTTTTTTTGCAGCTCTCCATGTTATTCAATGGGCCCATAAAAACGCAGACGTTTTTGAGCTGTAGAGGGCATCGGCGTTAGTGAGCTGTTTTTAGAACGCGGGACCAGCGCGTTCCGAGGCTGTAGCATTTTGGCGTTTTTTAGGGCGGCAAAACGATCACTAACGCTGTACCGGCGTTAACCGGAGTTTTTGACGCCGGCATTTTTTTTTTTTTAGTTTTCATTGGTCGATTTATTAAACAAACACAGGAAATTCAAGTTAAAAAATTACCTAAAGCTCCTTTGCACCCCAGGGAAATTGTGGGTCGTATAGGGGAAGGACAAGAACAGGAATGGGCAAACGACAACCCGGCGGACCTTTTAATCCGGCCCGCGGAGCGCTAGCTAATTTATTCACCTCACTTTCTAGAGGACGCAGTGTAATCTCGCGATGGCCGGCTAGTGTAGTGCAAGGGGCTGGATACCGTGGAGAGCTAGAGAGCCACGCCCCCCCAATCCATTCATAAGCCTGTATGGACGGCATGGTAGTGGCTGGGCCGGCCAGCAGCTAGTGGGGGGCAGGGCGGTGGGCGGAGTAGGGATTGAGCCGTACGTGCAGGCGCAGGCACTGCACTGCAGTTGAGGGACGGACGCGGACGTGCATGCCGAGTTAGGGATGAGGCGGGTGGCGGGACGGGGGGTGATCGACGACCGGCCGGGTCGGTGATGGTACGGCAGGTATGTCCGAATACTTACCTAACCCCCCCGCACCGAGAGATCGAGAGGTGCCATAGGTCGGGGAA
This sequence comes from Glandirana rugosa, assembly GCA_018402905.1. NCBI lineage: Eukaryota > Metazoa > Chordata > Amphibia > Anura > Ranidae > Glandirana > Glandirana rugosa. Next base: position 316,371 of record BLSH010462428.1, on the reverse strand, counting down.
CGTGATGTGATCGGCCGGTAGCGCTCTAATGTGACGCAGGAGATCTTTCACTCCACTTATTTAATCGATCGCGAGGCGCCCGGCCTAATTTTCCAGGCGGCCCAACAGCAAACGGGTAAGGACAAGAACAGGAAGGGGATATGCTG
>BLSH010462428.1:264835-280236 GCA_018402905.1 Glandirana rugosa | reverse complement strand
CATGGGTATGTGTGGAATTACACCCCAAAATTCATTCTGCTGCTTCTCCTGAGTACGGGGATACCCCATGTGTGAGACTTTTTGTGAGTCTATCCGCGTACAGAACCCCGAAAACCAATCACCGCCTTCAGCATTTCTAAGGGCGAAAATTTATGCCTTCACTCCTCAGTACCTTTCCAGGTTTCGGAGGCCATGAAATGCCCAGATAGCAAGAAACAACCCAAATGACCCCAATTTGGAAAGTAGACACCCCAAGCTATCTGCTGAGAGCCATGTTGAGTCCATGGAATATTTTATATTTTGACACAATTTTCGGGAATATGACAATTTTTTTTCCACAAAGTTGTCACTAAATGATATGTTGCTTGAACATGCCATGGGTATATGTGAAATTACACCCCAAAATACATTCTGCTGCTTCTTCTGAATACAGGGATGCCCCATGTGTGAGACTTTCTGGCAGTCTAGCCGCGTACAGGACCCCAAAAACCAATCACCACCTCCAGACCTTCTAAGTGCGTAAAATGGTGATTTTACTCCTCACTCCCTATCACAGTTTCAAAGGTCATGGAATGCCCAGATAGCACAAAATCCCCCCCCCCCCAATGACCCCATTTTGGAAAGTAGACACGCCAAGGTATTTGCTAAGAGGCACGGTGAGTATTTTGTAGCTCTCATTTGTTTTGGAAAATGAAGAAATAAACAGATTTTTTTTTTTTTTTTTTTACTTTTTTCAAATTTCAAACCTTTGTGACAAAATGTGAGATCTGCAAAATACTCAAAATGCATAATGTATTTTGAAGTGTAATACCACATATACCCATGGCATGTGTGAGCAATATATCATTTCAGTAACAACTTTGTGTAATTTTTTTTTTTTTTTCGTTTTTCAATCACTTGTAACAAAAAAATAAAATATTCCATGGACTCAACATGCCTCTCAGCAAATTCCTTGGGGTGTCTACTTTCCAAAACAGGGTCATTTGGGGGGTTTTGTACTGCCCTTCCATTTTAGCACCTCAAAAAATGAGATGCTATAACTTTTGCGCAAACCAATAAATATACGCCAATTGACTTTTTTTTTTACCAGAGACATGTGGCTGAATACATTTTGGCAAACATTTATGACTAAAATTTAGTTTATTGTATTTTTGTAATAACAAAGTTGAAAATATCTTTTTTTTTTTTTTTCAAAATTTCCGTTCTTTTTTTTGTTTATATCACAAAAAATAAAAAGTGCAGTGATAAACAAATACCACCGAAAGAAAGCTCTATTTGTGGGGGAAAAAAGGACGCAAATTTTGTTTGGGTACTGCATTGCATGACCACGCAATTACCATTTGATACGGCGCAGTGCCAAATTGAAAAAAGTGCTCCGGTCCTAAAGCTGGAAATCCTTCCGGGGCTGAAGTGGTTAAAGTTATGGTTCAATATATTGAGTGTGTTCTGCCTATTCTCTAATTTGGTATTCCTTTGTCTGATGAGAAATCGGTTTATCCCACTTGTTGTTTGGAATTTTTGGGTATTCAAACTGATACCATTACGATGGAATTTAGGTTGCCACTTGAGAAGATTATAAGAGTTCAGAAATTGTTGGATTTCATGCTGACTAAGTTGAAAGTATGTTTAAAAACTTTACAGTCTTTGCTGGCCTTTGCGTCTAGAATTATGCCTATTGGTAGATCTTTTTCTAAACGACTTTATCGGGCTATTTCTGGTTTCTCTTCGCCATATCACTCTGTGAGAATTACAAGTGATATTATTGATGATTTGTTAGCTGTATAAATGCCAATGGTCCCAAAAAAATGTCAAAATGTCCGACATGTCTGCTGCAATATCGCAGCACCGCTAAAAGTCGCAGATCACCGCCTTTACTAGTAAAAAGTAAAAAAACAAATAAAAACCCCAGAAATGAATTCTCGTCATCCGTAAACGTGGCAACTTTTGTGCAAACCAATCAATAAACGCTGATTGCAATTTTTTTTAATAGCCTCTTGCAAAGCAAGCTAAGACGCTTGTGTGGCATCCCCTATATGGAAGGAATGTAGGGTAATGTGTAAATCGGGGGTCCTCAAACTATGGCCCTCCAGTTTTTCAGGAACTACAATTCCCATCATGCCCAGTCATGTCTGTGAATGTCAGTTTTACAATGCCTCGTGGGATGTGTAGTTCGGCAACAGCTGGAAGGCCGTAGTTTGGAGATCCCTGCCTTAGAGTATTTTGTTTACATTATTACTCCACCTAGTGGAGGTTTGAAGAGGCAGCAGCCTTGCTTGTTCCTTCATCCTGAGCGTGGAGATTATTTGTTTTTATAATTTACACCAGGGATCCTCAAACTACGGCCCTCCAGCTGTTGCGGAACTACACATCCCATGAGGCATTGTAAAACTCGGACATTCACAGACATGACTAGGCATGATGGGAATTGTAGTTCCTGAACAACTGGAGGGCCATAGTTTGGAGGACCCCTGATCTACACATTACCCTACATTCCTTCCATATAGGGGATGCCTCACAAGCGTCTTAGCTTGCTTTGCAAGAGGCTTTTAAAAAAAAAAATTGCAATCGGCGTTTATTGATTGGTTTGCACAAATTTTGCCACGTTTACGGATGATGAGAATTCATTTCTGGGGTTTTTATTTGTTTTTTTATTTTTTACTAGTAAAGGCGGTGATCTACGATTTTTAGCGGTAGTGCGATATTGCAGCGGACGTGTCGGACATTTTTGACACTTTTTTGGGACCAATGACATTTATACAGCGATCAGAAATTTAAATATCCACTGATTACTGTAAAAATGTCATTGGCAGTGAAGGGGTTAACCTGCAGAGGGTAGTGAAGGGGTTAACTGTGTTCCCTTGGTGTGTTCTAACTGTGAGGGGGCTGGGCTGTTATGGGTATAAGAGATCTAACTGATCCCAGGGATGTTTACATCGGCGGTTCCCCATTCTTTTGCCCTGGCTACTCATCCTCCGGAGTGTGGTGGGTGCACGCACGACCCCTAGCGGCCACTCCGCAAATCGCCATTTATTTACAGCGATTCGTGGGACACGTGCACACTGCCACAGTAAATATACTGCGCGCGGTGTGGAACTGGTTAATAAACTATGAGTAAGTTGGTATTTACTTTAATACATTTTTATTAATTGATTTTATTAATGTTATTGATAATAATATTAAAGTTTATTATACCTATAATAAATCGCAACGGACTATTCAAACCGAAAAGTTCTGCAAACGTGTGTTTATTGTTTTTTAGTAGGAAGTAATGTGTGGTGAGAAATTTCCAGGCTCAAAACTAAGTGACCTGAGATGTTATTAACCACATATGCTAACTGTTTTTTAACCACTTGCCGTGGCTTGACAGCGGCAAAGTGGTTCGCTATCCCAAAACCGCCGTCAGCCGCGAACACGTACGTGCTCACGGCGCGGGCACTGCAGTCCGTTTCGATAGAGGACCGGATCTTCCGATCGGTCCTGGCCAATTGCATTGCACCTCTGCCTCTGTAATGTAAACCGAGGCAGAGGAAGTGAGCTCATCTTCCTCCCTGAAGCCTTTTCGGTTCCGGCGAGTAAGAGAGAGCGTCTAAAAGTGAGTTACATAGTTAGTCAGGTTGAAAAAAGACACAAGTCCATCTAGTTCAACCAAAGAAAAAAAACAGAAAAATTTTATAGAACCATACAATCCTATACCCACAGTTGATGCAGAGGAAGGCAAGAAACCCCCAGCAAAGACAATGATCCAATTTGCTATAACGGGGGAAAAAATTCCTGATCCCCCTGAGAGGCAATCGGGGTTGCACAACACTACACTGACACCAGGACAGTTAGGCACACTTTTACCCCTTTGACCCCCCCCCCCAGTGCTGTCACCCCATCACAGTGCAGTGATCTGATTTTTACTGATCACTGTACTTGTGCCACTAAATCAGTGTTAGGGTAGGTTAGTAGTAGGCCCAGGTAGGTAGACATACCCCCATTGCCCCCCAATAAAGTTTTTAACCCCTTGATTGCCCCGTCACCTGTAATCACTGTATAAGTGTCACAGGAGATGCTTGTTAGATAGTTTTTGTTTTTTCCATCAGGGCACCCGCTGTGTGTGTGTGTATATATATATATCTGAAGCGTTCGCAGAGATCACGCCCGATCCCTGCAAAATCTGACAATGATTTTGGTAGCGTTTAAAACAGGCTCTGACAAACAGCTGTGCTTTTATGCCTGTGAGTCACGCTAGTGTACGTATCAAATTTAAAAAGTCCAAAATATCCAATCACACGTACACTACTGAAGAGGCCTACACTATGCCGAGTATGACAGACGAGAGCGATGGGGAAGCTCCAATGTCAGATCCAGGCTCAGCATATGAAGCAGTAGACAGCAGTGCCACACTGTCAGATAGCTGGTCCCTGCTACGGTCAGGCGTACCCGATCCCGTTCTGCTGCCGCTGAGGTGCAAGAACCGCAGGGCTCTTGTATGCAGCAGAGAGCCAGTACTAGCGCCGCTACTCCTTCTGGTGAATTGGCAAGCACCAGCGGCCTAGTACATCCTGGCCATACAACCCTGCACTGCAGTATCACGTGGTGGCGTGGCGAGTCCCATACGTGCAGTTCAAGCTGGTGTGGCTAGCACAAGTAATGCCCAGCAGCCACGAAGAAGACAAACACAGGCCCCCCGAATCCATTGTGCCCTTTCTGACGCGCTTGCAAACCCTGATTGGCAACCCCCCCTGATTCAGCTCCCATACTTCCCCCATTCACTACCCAACCCAGAATCACGGTGAATACAGCTGATTTTACGCCCATTGATTTTTATTCGCTGTATTTCACAGAAGATCTCTATAGATCTATAGTGGACCAAAGCAATTTATATGCTGGTCAATTCATTGCCACTAATCCCCATTTGATACTTGCCGGAGACTGGAAACCAATCACAGTTCCAGAATTTAAGACCTTTCTGGGCCTTTCCTTCCTCATGGGTATAACTAAAAAAAAAACTGAATTGCGGTCATATTGGTCCACTGACCCAATTCACCATATGCTCGTGTTCTCTGCTTGCATGTCCAGGATACGATAAGAGCAGATTTTGCGGTTCATGCACTTCAGTGACAATGAACTCAGTCGTGCACCGGGTGACCCTGAATTTGACCGGCTCTACAAAATTTGGCCCCTCATAAACCACTTCAACCAGAAGTTCGCCGCACTTTTTATTCCCAACCAAGTTGTGTGCGTGGACGAGTCCCTGGTTAAATTTTCTGGCCGTCTTGCTTTCAAGCAGTACGTCCCCAGCAAGCATGCCAGATACGGGGTCAAACTGTATAACCTCTGTGACAGGGCCACAGGCAATACATATAGTTTCATGGTTTATGAGGGCAAAGATAGTCAGGTAGAGCCGGAAGGGTGCCCAGACTACATAGGGAGCGCTGGCAAGATTGTGTGGAGCTTGGTGTCACCCTTATTCGGAAAGGGGTACCACTTGTACGTGGACAATTATTACACAAGCGTGCCAATTTTTAGTCACTTGCTTGATCACCAAATTGGTGCATGTGGCACCCGTGCGACCTAATCGACGGGGCTTCCCCCAACCGCTTGTAGATTCCCATCTTAGACCGGGGGAGAGAGCCTGCTTGAAGTGTAATAATTTGCTCATGATGAAGTGGAGGGACAATTGGAATGTTTTCATTCTGACCTCCCTTCATGCAGATATGACCGTCCTAATTCCTACGGCGACTGGTGTTTTGGAGAAACCCCTTTGTGTCCAAGATTATTACCTAAATATGGGATGGGTGGACCTTAACGACCAGTTATTGGGGCTGTACTTAATTGCCTGTGAGGGCAGACGCTGGTACAAAAAAGTGTCTATATACCTTTTCCAATTGGCTTTGCTGAACGCTCATGTCTTATACAGAGCGTGAAGATGGATGGGATCCTTCCTCAAATTCATGGAAGAGATCATCACAGCCCTTCTATTTCCAGATGGTACTGCACCCCCGCTTCACAATGTGAATGCAGTTAGCCGGCTGCGTGGGAGGCACTTTCCATGAGTCCTTTGTGGTACCCCAGGCCACAGAACACCCCAAAAGAGATGTCGTGTCTGCAGACAATGCGGATACAGGCGAGACACCTGCACTTATTGTCCCACCTGTCCTGACCAGCCTGGTCTCTGTATCGGAGACTGTTTTGAAAACTAGCACACATTATTAGCGTAGGGTACAGCAGACACAGTCATAAGTACACTTACATAGGGTCTGCAAAGATGCCAGTGCATTTTGAGAGACCCATACCTGGAACCAGTTACAATTTTTGGTTACAAAACATAAGGCGTACCAAAAAAAATAAATAAAATAAAATAAAACAACAAAGAAAAATAAAAAATGCTAAAAAAATATAAAATAAAAAAGCCAACAACAGTTGACGTTTATTTTATTCTCTCTTGTTAATATTTTTTATGCATAGCTGTAATGTTTTGTTACGGTTTTTATCATGTTTTCTTTGCAGGTATGTAATTTTTTATGTTAATGCTTACCTCTAATGTTATATTGTTAATGCGTTTTATAATTTTTTCTTCTTAGCAGGTATGTCATTTTTCTATGTTACTGTGTTTAATTAATTGTTTATTAATTTTCAGATACGCCATTCAGCTGCGGCACTGATTTATTAATGGTGACAGCAAAAATGTTTGCTCCTACCTTTCATAAAGCAGTGACTCCAGCGCTGTTGGTGGTGATTTCACCACCACAGTTAAAAAAAAAGCAAATATACCGGAGCATAGGGGCAATGGACGGAAATTTCGGTGGATTACCCCTATGCTCCGGTATATTTGCCCATCATTAGAAGGGAGGTTTTCTAATGGTGGGCATACCCACCGATTGATTCTTTTTTTTTTTTTTTTTCATTTAACCCACAGGCTGCATGAAAAAACAGAACATTACAATATATGCCCAACAAGGACCAGCGACATATGTTGCTGGTCTTCTCAGGCTCTCCTGTCCCAACGGGGAAGGTGAGAATGCAGCTGGTGATTCCGCCAGCTGATCATAGAGCTGATCAAAGTCTAGAATGGCTCCAATCATCTCTATGGCCTAAAAAAACGGAGGCTACGAGCATTTTGTGACTTTGGTTTCGCCAGATATAAACAGCGCCATTGGGAAATTGGGGAAGCATCTTATGATGATGATGATTTTGGTGTGGTCAGATGCTTTAAGGGCTGGGGAAAGATCTAGAGTCTAGTAGACTCCAAATTAAAAAAAAAAAAAAAATGCAACAATACCTATATTTTTATCATAGGGGATATTAAAAATTCCTGTGATAAAAATAAAAAAAAAATAAAAAAAATGAAAGGGACAATAAAAATAAAATAAAAAGCAAAATGAATTTTAAAAAAATGCACCCCAAAATGGACTCCCACCCACCCTCCCTGTCTTTATTGAATCAGTCATGGTGATATTTATTGGGGGAGTAGTCGCCTGGATGGACACAGTAAAATTTATGTTGTTGTATTATAGCCAGGATGGCTTCATATTTATTTAAATATATTTAGTTATATAAATTATAAGGTTACCCCTTGGATAACACTGTGGCCTATGTTTATATTTTGCCAAAACAATTAAATGTTTAAAAAAAAGAATGTTCAATGGTTTGGTCTTTTATTTGTTCAATAATCCCTTTGTGCTAGCCCATGGCTTTGGTCGGTGCCCAAAAGTCGGTTTCTTAGAATACATAATAACTGTTCCTCACTTGACAAATTCCAGCTTGAGTCAGATTTGTAGATAAAGGTTATAAATCCGATGATTTGGATAAAGTTATCTTGGATGTGTGCCGCATGGATAGATCTGTCAGGAAAAGTTCACCAGCTGGTGGCGCTGTGACTCCCTCATCCATGGGCTGCAGTTCCAGTTTCCACCAGCAGGTGTCTCCCAACACCCAGAAGCTCACTTAGTCATCACCTGATGCTCATTGCAGGAAGGATATTTAAATCCTGTCTGTCCTAATCTGATTGCCTTGGTGTTTTGGTCTCCATGTGCCCCTCACCTGTGATCCTGTATCTGTTCCTGGACCCGTCTTGCAGCCTGATCCCTTGCCACCTGCTCTCATTGTCATCTGTTCCCTGTTCCTGCCCTGGTCTTGCCCCCAGCTCCCTCTGACTGATCTCCTGTGTATGACCCTGGCTCAGCTACGTTTACGGTTTTGGCATTTCCCTATCCACTGTATTTACTTTGTTTAGGCAGTTATTCTTTGTGTCACTATTTTGTTATTTGGCTTGTTTTACACTGTTTGCTATGTTGGAGATGCGTTTACATCTTTGTCCACTTATCTTTTACATAAATTATATTATTTTATAATACTTCTGCCCGGCATTCTCTGTTGCAGTTCACACATCTCTGATCACACCAGTCGCTGACATCTAAACTGTTAGAGAATAAACCCAAAATAGAGGGACGTTAACCAAATGGGTTTTTCATTTATATTGGGACATCAAACATATTATTTCCAGACATTGGAGGATTCTTAAAAATTATAGCCTTCTGGGCCCTATGCTGAGGGATCAACATCACGTGGTGTATCAAGGCATGCAGCCGCTGAGATTACATGTAGCTACTAATGTTGTGGACAAACCCAGTGGAGTCTCTTTCTTTGGTAAACTTAAAGGCTTTTTTCAATGCAGAAAATGTGCGGTGTATAGGGTTAATTCCCTGACAGATAGAAGGGTCACTCAATTCCAATCTGCTACCACCCAAAAAACATATGACATTAGAACCTTTATCACTTGCTCATCATCGAATGTGGTCTACTTACTACAATGCCCATGTGGTTTACAATATGTGGGCCGTACCATTAGGACCATGCAAATTAGGGTTAAGGAGCATCTGGGGAATATACGTAGGGGAAGTAATGTACGGCGAGAATTTTCCAGGCTCGAAACTAGGTGGATTTATGACCTGAGATGTTATTCACCACATGGAGTGGGATGTTAACTGTTTTTTAAACAATGCTTTGTCTGATTCCCTCTCTGTGCACTGGCCCTTTATCAGTGATTTTTTTACCTTTTTTTCCTGTTACTCTTGCCTTTTAGAAGACTTTTTACTATTTATATGTATTCTCTATTGAGACACAGTAGTAAAGTTTCTCTAGTGTTTATAGCTTTTAATTTTATTTCTGTAACTATAGGACTTAAGTTTAGGTGGCTATTATTTGCCACAATTTCCCACGTTTAAGATTAGGCTCTTAAATATTTTCTCCTTATGAAATGCGGAATGTAATGTGGAATTGCTTCTAAGGAGATTTGTTCCTTCTGGCCTGCCATTTCCGATTTTTGATACGTGGAGCGCATCTTCTGACTAAAGAAGTTCCGGTTTGTCATTTCTGGTCTACTCTTATAAACAAGCGTGCTTGTGTTGGGCCGCAACACCTCTGAAGACATCATTTTTGTGATGAAACATGTAAGGTGGGGCCTGGGACGCAAACACGCTAGACACCATGGTTTTTATTCGTTTAAAATGCCTCATTTTATCAACTAAAATGTGAGTGCAACTTTTTATCAATAAATTGTCCTGTAGTTTTAAACATACTACACTATCTGGCCTTTATCATTCCTTTGAGGATAAGAGTGGAGGCGATCACATCTACTGTTGCCTTCCTAACAATTCCCATTCATTATGGTTGGAGTCCTGTCCTTTCTGGATGATTTGAAGTAACTTGTATATGTTGGCATTCCGGATGTTTGTGTCACCTTCCGCATTCAGGCGCTGTTTGACCCTCTGTAACCAAAGGGTCCATCTGGTAAGCAGGATTGGCTCTCCATGCACAGTGTGCATTTCACTACTTTTTCCACTCTTGATGGTGCCGGGATTTCTCCATTTATCAAAACCTGTTTATTCTTTGTTTGCACTTATTCATCAGTGTTTATTGACTGGACTGGTGCTGCACCCTTATATTGTTTATTAGTATAATAGTCATGTCTACGATCCCACACATTTAACTCCTTGATCACCAGTAGTGTTAACCTCTTCTCTGACAATGACATTTATACAGTAAATCAGTGGCTATTTTTAGCACTGATTGCTGTATAAATATCATTGGGCCCAAAAAAGTGTCAAATGTCCGATCTGTCCGCCGCAATATTGCAGCCCCACTAAAAATCGCAGATCGCTGCAATTACTAGTAAAAAAATAAAAATGCTATCTATGTATCCCCTATTTTGTATATGATATCACTTTTGCACAAACCAATCAATATACACTTATTGAGATTTTTTTTAACCAACAATATGTAGAATACATATCAGCCTAAACTGATGAATAAGTTTGTTTTTATACAATTTTGTTTGGATTTTTTTTTATTTATTTTTTTTCAAAATTGTCGCTCTTTGAAGAAAAATGTCATACACTGAAACTTGACAAAAAATATTGTTGATATGCTATGGAAAGTGTACATTTCTCAGTTTTTGATACATACAGTGGGTACAAAATTTCTAGGTCACAGCACAAACTTGAGTTTCTGACCTTGGCTGAAAGAGAATTTTAGTGACCTAGAATATAATTCAATACCTGTAGTTTAAAGAATATGATGTCTTTGATTGTACCTAAAACCTCTAAAGTTGAGGGAGCTAAGATGGGTTGATGGTAGGACTATCCCCCTTGCCCCTTTGTATACTTTGCATGCTGGAAGCAGGCTAGAGGCCCCCCGAAAGTTGACAGTGGGGCCCCCAACATGACAAGTATACAAAAAGGGAGGGGGTCTGCCATCACATTGTTTTGAATTCCTAACTTTGAAGATGTCAGTGGCCCCCCTGGACATCCTATTTCATCAGAATCCCCAAACTGCTGTACTGCACATGCACATTTTACAGTTAATTTAAACGTTCAAAGAGTTGTTTAACTTGAAGACAAAGGGAAATAAAAGAACCCTCATGCAGGCCTATATTAACCATGAGGGATATCTATGGGTGACCACCCAATTATTCCCCCCGTGATAGCTACACCTCTTACTTAAAGAGGTGGAGGTTCCTCAGTAATGTGATACTATACACAAATTGATGATGAAGAATCAAAAAGGAAGCTGTAATTGGAACCTCAATGCCGTATAAAACTCAAATTTATTGAAATGTTGTTAAAATTATGTAATATAGCAACCAGTGAAGCAATTGAATTAAAATATGACAACGTTGTCAAAAGCTGTTTGAAGTGACGTCACCAACCGCAATCACAAAAAGAGCCAGGGCCATAGCGAATGGCGGGGACCGTTCGAGTCTTCTTGGGGATACAGGGACTAAGCCGGAGAGAATTCCTGTAAAGGAAGCACCAGTAAGGATGATTACCAAGTATGGAACCCAATGGGGTCAAGTTCATTCTATTATGAACAAGCACTGGCATTTCCTGACTAAAACACCCTTTTTAAAGGAAATAGTGGGAACTAGACCCCAGATGGTGGCCAGGAGAGCCACCAATCTTAAAGATAAACTGTTACACTCGGAATATATACGCAACACAACCAGTAATTGGTTAAATAAAACAGCGATGAGATCAGGAATGTACAGGTGTGGTAGGTGTAACATCTGTAATTTAGTAGATAGAACAGACACCTTCTGGAACGCTGACCATACAAAGCAATATTCTATTAAACAATTTGTCAATTGCTCAACATCTAGGGTGATCTACATGCTCACCTGTCCCTGTGGAAAGGCGTAGATTGGGAAAACCAAGAGGGTCTTGAAGACGAGGATAGGTGAGCATGTATCCAGCATTAGGAAGTTCAAAGAGGGGGATGACACAAACCCCTCATTATCCACTTTAATGAATTTCATAAAAGGAACCCTTCAGGCCTCAAAGTCAAGGGTATTTATATCCTTAACCTACCCCCCAGAAGGGGTGACTTTGATCGGGTCCTTTTAAGAAAAGAAAAGATGTGGATTTATACTTTGGTTTCTATGGCCCCTAAGGGGTTAAACACTGAGTTGAATTTGTCTGTGTTTTTAGACCCATAGTCGGTACTGAGTCTAATTTTTGGATCTTGAAAAAAATTTTCGGAAATTTTTTAATTTTTGATTTCTTGTTCTTGGTTTTCTCTGTGGGGTTATAGAATATATGATATGTAAATAAGATGTCATTAAAATGTTACATGGTTTTCTCCTCGGTGGTATCCGGGGTTCTTCCTCTCATTTGGGTCCAATGGGGTACTTTAGATTTGAGGGATTAAATTGTCTCACTATACGAATCTGTCCTGGTTGCGAATACATTTCAATATATGTTGTATGAATGGGACGTTTGAATTGGGAATAAGAGTGGATGACATCCAGTGGCCATTAATATGTATTACACTCTTTGTGAATAAAATATAAGGCAGGTCTATCAACTCCAACCCCAGCTTTGAGGAAGTTCAGGATTGGCTGAACGAAACGCGTCAGCACATCACCCCTGGCCGTTTGGTGACGCTGACCACCCCACGTCTTCACCCAGGGACATGTGCAACATTTGAGGTTTGGTACAACGAACGGCTCATCGGCACCCCGTTCGGATGATCCATTCACAGACGTTGAAGTAGAGCATCACTGGCTCTACTGAGAGATAAACACCTTATACCGTCCACGGTCGTTAATGGGATCGGTGAGCAGATACTGGTAACTACAACACAGGTGATCCTCAACTTACACATGGTGTTTTTAGCCAGTTTGATGTTTGCCCAGCCGTTCAGAGCTATCAGTGAGTGATGAACATTTGGCTGAAGCAGGGAGGACGCTCCTGCTCCCATGAGCATTCATAGAGACACTCACCAGAACCCATGAACTGTTATTTGCACATAGGCACTTCATCTCACGCTGCTGGGATTTAACATGCAGAAGGCTTTTTTTGGCTTTGACTCCCACATCAAGATAATTTGCACTTTATAGACAGTCTACAATCCCATACACCTGACCATGGAGTTTGATCTATAGAGAGGGGGCCACTTACAAGATCTGCAAGTTATGTGTGTGGTGATGTATGGTGTGATGTGGTTGGTGACGTCACTTCAAACAGCTTTTGACAACGTTGTCATATTTCTCATCCAAAACATCACATAATTTTATATCCATATTGTTTTACAGATGCCCAGGGTACCAAAGGAAGAGATTGTTTGAATCATTGTAGAGAGATCAGAAATTGTGAAAGATGGCAAAATTGTTATGCCATCAACCAAGGAATGGGAAGTAAACATCTAAATTGGGATATATCCTCCAAGGCTCTCTGCACATTAGCTAAATTAAACAAATATAATCTTCAGCAGGACCTTGGTTAGGAATGTGTGCAGAAAAAACAGGACCCTGGCCAGAAAATAAATATTAGATGAAACTGATGAGAACACTTCTAACTCTGAAAAACAGTGAGCTACATGAAGATATAGAAAACATTGATGTAGTCCTGTCACCTGAGAAGTGGCAGCATTTTTTTCCTGAACCTGTAACTAAAGGCCCGTACACACGGTACAATAATTGTTCAACAATGGTCGTCCAACAGCCTGTTGTCCGACCATTAGTATGCATGATCCAACAGCCAATTATTGTCCAGCAGAAGTTGGCAGACAGAACTAGAAAACTTGCGTTGCCCAATTGTTGGCTCGTGTGTACAGAAGTTGGCCCAACAAAAAGTCGGAAGTGCAAACACGCATGCTCGGAATCCAGGAAGTGTTTGATTGTGTAACCTGTGTTCGTAATTCACAAATCACAATCATCTGAACTTTCTCTTTATACGTTCCTAACACGTCACTACATTCGGCTCTGTTGGCCGATTACTTGACTACAATCAGTACGCTAGACAAAACCACCAACAGCCAATTTGGACAAAAGTTGGACGTTCGGTTGTCCAACAATTAGCGCGTGTGTACAAGGCTTTACTGTTGTAAAGACAGCGGGTATATTGAAGGCCGCAACTATGAGGTCCTAAGACATGGTGCATTAACTCATAATCAATGAAGCCTTATGATTTTCAAAAAAATACCTATGTATGCAGGACTTTAAGAGGGCAAAAGTGTTTCCATCAGGGGAAAAAGAATCACATAAAAATGAATGGATACTGTAAAGAAGTACTCTTTATTTACTGAGGCAAAAAAAAACTAACAATGACCAAACATTGAACTGTGAAGTATATAAAAAAAGTGAAAATCTTCATTTTGGCACATCAAAAAGAATGCTGTTAGGGGATCGACGTGTTCACATTTCCAGTGAACTATGTGAGGGCAAGAAACATCCTAACATTTGGCATGCTTCTGAAGCGCTACGACTTATGGATGTCGGGGACGCAGAGCCAGGCCATTTACATAATTTGTCTGTTCGACGGAAAGTTAAACAAGAAAAAAGAAATCTGGAAGTTTTTGACAAAGACCCGCTTATATCTGTCCTTCACATGAAATATTCATTTCCCCACTATGGCGGTGTGCATGACATTGGACGTGACAAATTCTTTGTCCACTATTGGTTAACTTCACAAATGTATGTATACAAAACACAGTCTAAACAACATTCCAGTGTTGTTGCCTTTGATGCCACGGGCTCCCTTTTGAAAAAACTGCAGCGCCCACAAGGTCTGTCTAAACACATTTTTTTGTATGAAAGTTTACTTATACCTGGAAATACAGAGGAAGCCATGAAGGTCCCAACAGTTCAAATGCTGCCTGAAAAGCATGACATCAATGCAATAGCATTTTGGCTAACAGAATTGAAACGTGAAGGTGCTCCTCTGCCAAAAGAAACAGTATGTGATTTTTCCATGGCTTTTACTTGGCGCTATTGTGAGGACTTTTACACCTTACCCAGACCTTGTGACTTATATTAACCAATGCTTTGGAGAATTGATGGAAAATTAATCTTCCTAACTGTCCCTGTGCTTTGTCAGAGTTGATGTTGCACATTGCATCAAGCTAGTCACCAGGTGGGAGTGTCTGAGAAACAAAGGCAGACGAGTCAAATAATTTTACATGGTTTTGCAATTTCAGTGACCATCAGAGAGAGATCCCTCTCACCACTTCTCCGCTGCACAGCTGATCCGCGGTGTTCCCGGATCACGGATCCCGGATGAAATTGCAAAACCATGTTTGATGATTTTATTTGAAGTTTATTTTAGTAGTTTGTACCAAAACGTTAAAGTAGGCCCTAGGCACTAGGCCCTTGTGGCGCCTAGTCGACACGTCGCCTCTTCACCACTCTCCCTAGAGAGAGACTACCAGTGACTTTAACGTTTTGGTACATTTTAATAAACTGAGCAGACGGAAACAAAGAGTCTGTGAGGGTGGACCACTGATCGAACTACGTTACACGTTGTAGTTGAGACTGTTTCGTGTCCCTGTCAATCCTTCTAATTAAAAGGTAGTTAAGAGGTTTCGTAACCAATTATATTCAGTGTTCCAGACCCATTCCACATTTTCAGGAGTGTTAT
>BLSH010462428.1:243174-258560 GCA_018402905.1 Glandirana rugosa | reverse complement strand
AAGTCTAATGAATTGGCTCTTTGGAATGGATCTGAGCCAAGGTCTGTGGTGGCAGCTATCTGTGGGGATAAAACTGTTTCTGTCTGTGGGTTTGAAAAAAGTAGTGGTGGAAAAATGACCCTGGCTAATGTCGATAACCAGATCTAAGAAGTGCACATTGGTACGACTACTTTCAGGGGTTAAAATAATGCCCCTATCATTAGCGTTAAGTGTGGCAAAAAACGCATTGAGAGAATCCTCATCACCTCGCCATAGGAGGAGGATGTCGTCGATGTATCTAGCCCAAAAAACAAGTTCAGGTCTGTCCAGGGCATAGACGACATCCTCCTCCCATTTGGCCATAAATAAATTGGCCAAACTGGGGGCAAATTTGGCCCCCATGGCGACACCCTTGCATTGTGAATAAAAATTGTTGTTGTGCCAGAAATAATTATGCTTGGTAGCATAAATAACCAAACTAATAATAAAGTCCTTTTGTACATCAGGTATGGTAGTATCACGTTTCAGAAAATGATCAACAGCCTCTAATCCCAATTCATGGGATATACTCGTATAGAGGCTAGAAACGTCCGCTGTGGCTATAATGTCACCTGTTTGTAATTGTACATTGTCAAGTTTGCAAATAGTATCCTTCGTATCCTTTAAGTATGAGGGCATTTTGGTGACATGAGGCTGCAGAAAATGGTCT
The DNA here is from genome assembly GCA_018402905.1 of Glandirana rugosa. NCBI lineage: Eukaryota > Metazoa > Chordata > Amphibia > Anura > Ranidae > Glandirana > Glandirana rugosa. Next base: position 257,872 of record BLSH010462428.1, on the reverse strand, counting down.
ATATATTTACCGATCCTAGAGGTGACAGAGTCAATACCGCTAATGATTGGTCGGCCAGGAGGACGTTCTGTGTTTTTGTGGATCTTGGGTAAGTAATAAATAGTTGGGATCCTGGGGCAAATGGGGATAAGGAAGTGTTTTTCTTTTTTGTTTAAAATTCCGTCGCGGTAGCCTTTGTTAATGATCTTAGTGAGTTCAGCCTTATATCTATTGGTTGGGTTAGAGGCTAAGGGCTGATATGTATCTGAATCACTCAAGATGTTGCTCATCTCAGCCATATAGTCTGCTTTGTCCAGGACCACAATACCACCCCCTTTGTCCGCAGGTCTGATAATTAGATCCTTATTCATGCAGATAATTACATACACCAAAAGGTCTTCAACTGAAAAAGGAAAAAAAAACCCTGAAACTAACCACCGCCTCTTCTCACAATCCGTTTACCACCACCTTCTCACCTCAGGACCCACCCTAACAATATGGATCACCAAGCAAGACTCTCTACCACACAGCCATCGAATCATCTTCCTCCACAAAAGAGGGATATCCATTCTAGACCCAGGCATCATGGTACGAAACGCATACAACAAAAGTCGCAAAAAAGCCCACAAAGACAGAACTCCTGTCATACCACCTCCAATTGCAGAACCAGCACCTCCCAAACTCAGGCCCTCCCCACCAATATGAACCCCAGTGACAATCCAATTCACAATCCCTTGGATCCCAGTACCCAACCCGGACAACTAGCCTCCAGCTGCTCCCAAGCAGCAGCTACACCCCAGCAACCAGCTCAGCGCCTCAAACAGGGCTGTTCTTGAACAACCTATCACCCTTTCCCCCTCACAGAATCATCTGCCGGAAGTGCCCGAGACTTTTTTAGTCCCCACCCCCCTACCTGCCCAAAAAAGAAAATTAAGAGAAGAGGCTCTTAGAAGAGGGAGGGAGGAGCAGATGCAAAAAAGAAAAAAATCCCAGTACCGAGACAATAAATATATTCAAATCTCTCCTCCCGCAGCCTCTCAGAAGAGACCTCATTGCTGAGAAAAGGCCATTTGTTCGCTCCCTCAAACCCATTCACCTTTTTCGTAGATCTGAATAAATGTACCAGAAACCTAAACGTCACGCGATATTTCAAGAAGCCAAAGATAGAGCCTCCTCCGACCAGAAAGTTCAAGAATTAACTATTATCTCCTGCATAGAAACGTCTACCACCAGCGAGGAAGAATTAGACCTCTTGGCACTTCAACACCTTGAAGACCACTATAGAGACGACAACATCCCACGGTAACATATAAATGTAGATGTATCAAATTATGAAATCATCTATCACATATTAATGATATATAGTTAAACCAGTGTCTAATTACCCTTTATAAGAAAGACTTGCATCAAACCAAAGGTAGATGGAACATGTCCCAATCTTTGTATGGAGGTGTCGAGTTCCGTCTACAGACAAAAAGCCATATATATGGCATGTCAGTCTAAAATTGTTAATCACATCTGCATAATGAATATGGGTCTATGCTTACCCTGTTCAGGCACTATATCAAACGAAGGATCGTCCTCTCTCTTTTTGTACCCACCCGATCGGGAGGGTCTCTCTCCGTATGACTAGTTTTAAAAAGTCACCAGCAACATAGCTGACAGCACACAGAAAAGGTGAAGACCCCCACAGAAGGAACAAGGAATCACCCATACAAAGAAATCTTTATGTGCAAGGTTGCTAGCACATCTCAGGTGAGGGACTAGCACACACTTAAGGATCTGTCACAACTACAATCACTGCAGATGAAGGGAGAGAAAAAAATCCAAACCAGGTGCAATGTGTAGAGGATCCCTCCAAAGGATGTGGCATGAAAGCGTGGGGTCTATAGAGAAAAGTATGTGTATAATCTAAATATGCTCTGGCAAGTCCTATAATCAAGATAGTAGACCCAATAATTCAATTGGAAATATGGCTTAGTGTACCTTGGAGTAATTAACAAAGGTCCGAGTAGCAGTATCCCCACGGCTGGTATGCAACCATGACGGGACAGGCCGCACGGGAGTCCCCTATACAGGAGGGAGAAAGTGTGTAGAGACTAAGTGCCTGGTGTTCGTCTAGTCTATGAAAATTAATAAAAGTCTCGAATTCATCAAATGATTTTTCAGGTGCGTATTTCAATCCTACCTGGATCCACCGGAATACAGGACAGAAGAAAGAACACCAAGGGGACAGCAAGAACCCACCATAGACAGGAGACCGTACAAAGAATACCCAGAAACCCCATATCCACGATCCCCCAACGGGAGGAATGGGAGACAACACTACCAGCAACCACAAAGAGCACTGACCCCCGAGTACACCACACGAGAAAACGAAAGAGAGGAAAACGTGGAGGGAAGAAAAGGAAAAAGGAGGAGAGAATATTAGAGAAGGGCATTTACAACCTCAGTACTGTGCTCTCCGAAGAAGAATTGGCAATTTTAGACCTAGGATTGAAATACGCACCTGAAAAATCATTTGATGAATTTGAGACTTTTATTGATTTACAGAGGTTTATAAGAAAATTAAATCTCAAAAAATGTTTTGAGACACAAAATAAACAATATGATACAATACCTTCTGAGTATACACATACTCAATTGAGGAATAAATCAATTTTTATTCCAAAAACACCAGGAGGTGACTGCCTGGGAGCTTTTAAAAAAATGGTTGAAGAAGATCTAAAGAAAATTGGAAAAGGGAAAAAGAATAAAACACATATTTGGAAAAAAAATTAAGGCAATAGGAAAGAAAAAGAATGTTGTAATCAGGCCGGCAGACAAAGGGGGTGGTCTGGTAATATTGGACAAAAAAGATTATATGGAAGAAATGGAGAACTTACTTAAAGTACCCAATACATATAAGAAAGTTCAAAATAACCCTATGAAAAAATGTACGAAGAAATTGAAGGAATTTGTGAAAAAAGGCAAGGAAACAGGGATTTTGAACAAAAAAGAGGCCAAATATTTAATACACCCGAGTCGAGCAAAACACCTATTATATACTATGTTCCTAAAATACACAAATGAATGGATAAACCACCGGGACGACCTATAGTCAATGGCATAGATTCTATTTTTGCCAAACTAGAATACCTTGATCAATTCCTTAAACCTCTAGTTAAGAAAGGCACCTCATATTTGAGAGATAGTCTTCAATTAGTGAATGAACTACAAACCATTAAAACTAAAGAAAACTGCCTATTAGTAACAATAGACGTTAATGAACTATACACCAGCATTGACCAATTGGATGGACTCAAAGGAGTGGAAAAGGCCTTACATGAAAGAACAAGTATGAAACAGGCACAGATCAATTTTAAATTGGAGGGGCTAAAAATGTGCATGGAATCAAACTACTTTTGGTATGAAAAGGAATATTATATACAAACAAAAGGAGTCGCGATGGGCGCTAGGTATGCACCGAACGTAACCAATCTCTTTATGGACCTATGGGAAGGGAAGTACATATACAATAAAGATTATCCAGAACTGCAATTCTTCAGGAGGTATATTGATGACGTGTTCATACTGTGGGAGGGGAGTGAAGACTCCCTAAAAAAGTTTATGGCAGATATTAACAATAATAATTATGGCCTAAAATTTACTGGAAAATACGAGTACAAAATCGACTACCTGGACCTAGTAATAGAGAATGTACAGGGGACACTACTTACAAAAACCTATTTCAAACCGACAGATAAGAATGGATATATCCCAGTTACAAGTTGTCATCACCCAAAATGGAAAAATAACATACCAAAAGGACAGCTAATGAGACTCAGGAGAAACTGTGGGAAATTAGAAGATTTTAATATGCAAGCTGATCATGTCATTGATAAATTTGTAGAGAAAGGCTATCAAAAATCTACTCTTATCAAGTTAAAGGAAACAGTAAGAAAGATGGACAGAAAAACGTTACTGAACATCAAAGAGAGGAAGAACAACAATCAAAATTATGATTTAGCCTTCATAACAGGTTTCAACAAAGATTATAAACAAATGGAAAGAATAGTGAAGAAATATTGGCCAATCCTCACTACAGATAGAACTCTGAAAAAATTACTACCCAAAAAACCTACGTTCATATATAGGAGAGCCCCTACTCTTAGGAACTATTTAGTTCACAATGTCATCAACCCCCCTAACTAAATAAAAATCTTTCATGACCTAAAGGGATTCTACAGATGTCAGAAATGCCTACCTTGCCAAACTATTAGGAATCAGCCAAGGAAACAAGAGTGGTTTAAGTCATATACATATGGCACACAATATAACATCAGACAACTTATAACATGTAATAGTACACGTCACATATGTTATAGAGTGCCCCTGCAGCCTACTGTATGTGGGAAGAACCACAAGATCATTATACAAGAGAATAAGAGAACATATTAATAATATTAAAAAAGGTTTCCCCAAAGATAGCCTCTCTAAACATTTTAAGGAAGTACATAACAAAGATCCTACAGTAACGAAATTCTATGGAATAGACAAAATCAGTACCCATTGGAGGGGAAACAATAAATGAAACAATGTGGATCTATAGATTGCGGAGTCTGGTGCTGGGGGGCCTCAATATTGATAAAAACCTGAATTGTTTTATTTCCTATTTCTAATTAATCTCTATTTTCCACTTTTTCCCATACACATTTATTCCTGGCAAAATATTTTGGAATAATTATCTTACCTATCCTGGATATTATTAATCACATTTTTTTAACATAATCCCCCTTTTTTTCCCTACTCCGCATTTTTTTCCATACATATGCACTTTTGAATTAACTTTTTAACTGTTTCCTTATTATAAACTTCGATTCATATATCTTACCTACTTTCTGTTGTATATATTTGTACTCATTATAAAATTATTGTTTTTAGTTTGTATGAATGTTGTTCATCTTTACTAGGTAATAGCTGAGATTGTAAGGGAACGGGGCTAACTACATTTTTAAATCCAACAGATTACCCCGTAAGACGGCTGATCCCCTCTCCAAATATTCACTACTTTGGAACAATACCCCGATCTCACACCTAGCGTATTTACCCTTTGTTATCTAAAATATTACCATATGTGGACTCATTTTTAATATTAAACATTCCAACTAAAGGTGACGATATCTCTGTTCTTTCCATGATTATTCTTTAAGCCAATGAGATAGGAGAGCATGTACGACGTATTTATCCCACCTCCTAAGGGAGGTATACAAGTACAGCTAGGATGGTAGCTAGGTAACGCCTTTGAGAACGTCGATGACAAAACGCGTCAGTCGGTACCTTGCCCTACGTCCCACGTCACATCCGGGTGTGCAGAGCAAGTTGGTGGAACGCAAGCAAGGTGTACAGGAAGTACACAGGACTTCATCCTACTTACTTAGCGTCCCCAACGCTCGACCAGGCACTGTGACATTGGTGGACTATAGGACATTGTTGTGTATAGGATACACGCCATTTTTAATTTTTAGTATTTTTTAACTCCCTTGTATAACCTACATTTGATTAATAAAGCGAGGTTATATTACTTTACATACTACACTATGGATCTTCTTTTTTCCTTTTTCCCCGATACGGATGATGAGACCTGTTCCGGACTAGGACCAACACCAACACCTGAGATACGTCTAAGCTCTTTACCCTTGCAGGGGTGGTGTTCTCTGTTAAGGAGGGGACCTTGAGGGGAGCACGTGTGATCTGCACCAAGTACCCCATGAACTACAGGATATGAGTAAAACAACTTATAGCACCGTGCACTTTGGGGGATTGAACTATTAACACTAAATGTGAATTGCTGATACAAGGACAGTAGCTATATTTATGGACTTTGCCATTAATACAATATATTACACCTAACTATAAAACCACCTAGTGGCTGATAGTCAATACTGCAACCATTCCTGTTTCCTTTGAGGTGTTCTGGAGCTATGCACCTATTTAATCAATGTCATCAGTACATCCAATTTTAGACTATATATTTCACTTATTTTTGTTTTTTATACTTTTACACGTTTTATTCAAGGAAATTGATCACTATACACTGCACTTTTTAATTCAATTCGATCAAGTCTTGGAATAATATTTGTTTGCACATATATATCAGAATTTATTTTTACACTTTGCATATTATTGCATATTTTGCACATTGCTCAAATAATTGCATTTTATATACGTCTTTTATGCACTTTATTAGGATGTATGGGATTCTTCCCTTATGAAATTGTAGCAATTTATATATGGATAGATTTTGAAAGTTATTCAGTTGCCACAGCAGCGCCACCATCCAGCCACTATACACCTTTTAACTGCACTCTTCCCTTGAGGAAGAATTCACTGGAAGGCAGCAGCTCAAGGATACATACTAGTCCTAAGAGCAATACTTACCTCTGTCTTTCTACACACCATCAGACACCACGTGGACTGCCAGACTATTGGCGTGGTCTACGTGATGTTCTGTGTGTGTGGCGCATTTTATGTGGGCAAAACGAAGCGCCAATTTTGGCGCAGAATAAAAGATCATATATACTATGGCAACAAAAATATATTGTCCACACCTCTAGGCAGACATCTTAGTTTATATCACCAGAATAATCCGGAAGTTGTCCGCTTAGCGGCCCTGGAAAGAATTCTGCCTAACCCTAGAGGGGGAGAGTTCGATAAAATCATCCTCCAGTGGGAAACACGCTGGATTTACACTTTAAAGGCCACAGAGGCACTGAGTTATAAACTATAACTATGATATAATATATGTGCTTGTATAGTGGCTCCTGTAATTCATCCCCACCCCCCCCCCCCCCTTCATTCACATTTGGCCCTTTTTTAGCCATTATACAAACCGATATCTGACTGTACTCCTCCCCCCCCCCCCGGGTGTTTATATCCCCCTCTGGAATTGATGATTTTCCCCACGTGGTTCCTCTCTTCTTCCCTTGTTCTCCCATATGTGGGGTCCTTCCTGATACCGGACGGAATTTGAGCCGTGCCATTTTTTTCTCTTCTCTAGACACATGATAACTCTCCTTGTCCACCTTTTGGATAATCCTTATCCATGTTTCTTTGATCCTATAGAAATGGTAGTTTACACTTATGTTTTCAACCTTCCGAGTATTGGTCTCAGTGGTTAGCCTGCTGTTCGGCCGGATGGGGCTCTTGGGGCGGGCACATGCGATCCACGTCTCCATTTGGAGATGTTAGGATGACGCGTGTGTTCCGGGTTGTACACGGGGGAGGTCCATTCTTCCACCGGCATCTTCCGGTAACTGCACGCGCCCCCCTTTACACATGTCGTGCCCACTGCTTTGGGCATGCGCCGTGATGTTGGAGCACACGCCACGTCACGCGCCCGTGTCAATGCCTACGCATGATATGGTGGGGGTGTATATCAGGCGGACACACACGTGGATGGTGTGGCACACAGGTACAGGGCACGGGTTTGAGCTTTTCCATCTTGATGCGGATAGTGTTTGATGCTTGTTATTGATCAAGTTACCCTTCTATCCCCTCTCCAGCTTGGTCTATTTGGTCTGAGTGTGCTCCTTTGTACCCGAGATGGTGGTGCCTGAGTTAGTAGGCACCTATCAGCTTACAGGTACTGGTAAATTGTACTACCATTAATGCCCTTTGAAAAAATGTACACACACACACATCGCTTACACAAAGTGTTCTTGCCTTTCTTCTACTAGACTATACTAAACATCGCCACCACACTGTACTCCTATGCGGCTGGCTGGGGACTGTGGAATTGCAGGTAGCTACCTAACCAAATTTACATACCCCAATTAGCTTTCATTACTCTCTCCCTGCTTGATGGATACACGTTTGAGGGTTACATGTACATACCCTTTATTTATAGACCCAAACTCGCCCGTCCGGACGCCGCACCTTACCCATTGGGGGCCTTTCCTGGTCCTCCTGTCCATCACAGGCGGTATTCTGTTCTAATAGAGGGTAAGTCTACTCCCTTGTATATCCATCTTACCTACAGGATATATTTATCTTTAATACATGATATATACAGGAGGACAGCTTTTTCCCTTCCTGTAGGTAGCCTACTGGATCCATTTGGAGCCATCATGATCGATCACTTTACTATTCAGTGATTTCTTCTTCTCTGGAGACTTATGAGGCACTACTCCTAGGTACACACTACCTTTGATTATTTAGAGCAGCATATCTTTTATAATAATATAAAAAAGTGGCATGCAATTCTGTGTTATACTATTATATTCATGCACCTTTTGATATGCAACCTGTATTACTATTATGTGGTATTTACATTGTTCTCTTTTCTATCAAAGTAATCTCAAATCCATGTTGTGAGGGGTCCTGAGGAAGCTTAAAAGTGAAACGTGTAGACCTGCTCTGCACTATACATCATGGTTTTTCGGTATTTTGCATCATTCAATATCAATGTGATCTAGAGATTATGTACAGGCTGTGCTTTGGACCGTGTTGTGTCCATGATTTTAGATATATTGTTAAAGCCCTTGACTCTTTTTTTATGTATTTTTCAATAAATATATATGTGATTAACTACATTTGTGTTGTGTTATCTCGTGACGTGCCCTCAAAGTCCATTTCCATGGGGGGTAACCCCATATTTTGTTTTGTCTGGTATATATTAAGGATGGTGGAACGCTCAGGAAAGCTTTCTTTTTCTCATATTTTTTTTACTTTAGGTAAGCATGCACGGATACATACATTATAAAAATGATTTGAAGACATAAAGGTTAAAATATGAATTTGTTTTTTTAATTAAAATCTTAATATTTTGATAAGAATAAATCAACATTTCTATTATAAAAATTTAGAATTTTAAAAACAATTTAACAAACATTAGTAGAATGAACATCGATAAAAAAATATATATATAAATTGTAGAATACAATATATATATATATATATATATATATAATAAACCACTTCCCACCCACTCACTGCATGTAAACGGCCGGGTGGAAGCTTTCTCCTTCTGAGTGAACGTTCCTTAACGTCCTTCAGAAGGAGCGCAATCCCGCGGCCACGCGATTGCGATGCGTGCATGTCCCTTAGACATGCCGCATCTTGGATCGGCAGCCGGGCACTGTGAATCGCCCTCCTGATGACTGTGTTCAATTACAGCCATCATGTCATGTAAACAGGCTAGGGGAGCATCACAAGAATGGAGATTGCACGGCCGCGTGCCCGCTCAGTGACGCAATCCCGATGTGCCTGTGTCCCCCAGAGACAGGTTAACACCACACGTCAGGAGGGATCTGTGATTGGTCCTCCTGATCACATGACAGCTGTACCAGTCACAGCTCTTGTAAGGGCTGTCAAATCTTCCTCTCCTCACACAGAGCCATCAGTGAGGAGAGGAAGATACGATCTGTCCTGCAGCCGGAAGATCAGTACGTTTTTAGCTGTTTTGTCTGCTTTTGACCACTGATCACCCAGCTAGTTTCCCCAAACACCCAGTGAACATCTGTCACATCTGTCAGTAATAATCTGCCCATCATCTGGCGCACATTTGTCAGTAATAATCTGGCGCACATCTGTCAGTAAACATCTAGCATATCTGCCCATCTGGTACATCTGCCCATTATCACCTGGCACATGTCAGTAAACATCTGCCTCCTCACTGCTAAAAGATTATTTAGCAGTGAGGAGGCTCACCAGATACTCCAGAGCATGTCGACGAGAGCAGCGGGAAACTCTCTCCATTAGACTTGGACAGCAACTATAATCCAGCAGAGAGCAGTGGCTCTGAACTGGAAACAGAGGAGGACAGAATTGTTACAAAGAGGCTCAGGAGATATGAGCAGCCATCCACCAGCAGCGCAATATGGAGGCATCCACCAGCAGTGCAGCACACAGGGATAGACAGGTATCCACCAGTAGTTCTGCAAGTTGCACTGCAGTGGCAAGCACAGAGGATTGGCCAGATGTTTGCAACAGGGCGTCCCATAAACAACAAGGCAAGGCCCATGATAGCCTCCCAGATGTTCCGCTGTATCCTACATGGCTGCCCACTACTTCAGTAAAACCCGTAATTCCCCTTTTTACAGCCCAGCCAGGCCCTCAGGAGGTAGTTTGTGATAATGTCATCCTCAGTGATCCAGAGGACACTCATGCCTCCTCAAGCTTAAGCTGCATGGGCTCTCTGATTCTGAAAAGCCTGCAAAAAAACCCTAGGATCCGTAGTATCAAGGAGAAAGATCATTACTGGCTGGCAACCCTTCTTGATCCACGTTACAAGGGTAAAGTTGCAGAACTCATCCTGCCGGTGCAGAGGATGAAACATCTTCAGGATACCTTAAAGAAAAGTTTGTGCAACACCTTTCCAGACCCTGGGAGGTTACCATGTCCTGCTGCTGGCCCTGGACAATGTGTTTCTGAAGCTTCGGTTGTTCAGAGGCAGAGTGGTGGAAAAGGTGACCGGCTGAGCAAATTTCAGTCTTCAACACCCAGGCCTGATAGGTTCAAGCAACCATTGTCAGCGTCTGCATTATATGGTGCAGCAATATATAGGGGCAAGAGCAGACTTGGAGACCTTTCCAACTGAGCATCCACCTAGTTACTGGGTCTTACGGATGGCCCCCTTGCCGGAACTTGCTCAATATGGAATTGAGCTACTGGCTTGTCCTGCATCGAAACGTGCTTTCTGAACGGACATTCAGTGCTGCTGGAGGGTTTGTAACCGATCAAAGAGTGTGCCTGTCCACAGACTCGGTTGATAGGCTCACATATATAAAAATGAATCAGTCCTCGATCAGCAGCCGCTGATGCAACTGATTACATTTTCTAGGGATCTGGGATCCCTTGAAGACTGCCACTGCTCCTATTCCTCCTGTCCATAATCTAGAACAATATTTTTTATTTAGGGCATCACCAACACCCAAGGTCCAATTTTTCTGCACCTGGTTTATAGGAGCATGCCATAACAATTTTTAAACTAATTTAAAACAGCAGGGCCCGTTCCTGCGTCCAACAAGAGTAACTGCAAGGGGTTACAGTGTTCTGGCGCCGCCAGCACCCAAGGCCCAAGTTTTCGCCACCTGTTTGACTGGGGGCTTGTCACAATTTTTAAACTAATTTACAACATTAGGCCCTGTTCCTCCTCCCAACAAGAGTAACTGCAAGGGGTTACAGTGTTTTGGCACCGCCAGCACCCAAGGTCCAATTTTTCGCCACTTGTTTGACTGGGGGATTGGGTCACAATTTTTAAACTAATTTACATCAGGGCCTATTCCTCCGCCCCCAACAAGAGTAACTGCAAGGTTACAGTGTTCTGGCACCGCCAGAACCCAAGACCCAAGTTTTCGCCACCTGTTTGACTGGGGGCTTATCACAATTTTTAAACAAATTAACATTAGGCTCTGTTCCTCGTTCCAACAAGAGTAACTGCAAGGGGTTACAGTGTTTTGGCACTGCCAGCACCCAAGGTCCAATTTTTTACCACCTGTTCAACTGGGGGATTTGGTCACAATTTTTAAAATAATTTACATCAGGCCTTGTTCCTCCGCCCTAAAGAGTAACTGCAAGGGATTAGTTCTCCCCCCCCCCCCCATCCTAACCGGCCAGGGCTGCATGCTCGGGATCCGGCAATACATTACAGCCGCAATTTTAAATGACAATTTCTCCTATGGAAATGTAATTTTGCTCTGGCTATGTTCTACACCTCACAGAGATGTGCCCTTTTGCAGAAAGACTAATGACACCCCCAGGCACAATATTTAAAAGATGTTTTTTCACTTTAAGCATTATTAAAATTACTCCTGAAAAAACGATTGATTTAAAACATTTTTTTTTTCATTGATACATGTCCCCTAGGGCAGGACCCGGGTCCCCATACACTTTTTAGGGCAATAACACTGCATATAAATAAGCCTTTAAAATGATCACTTTTGATTTTTCATGTTCAGGTCCCATAGACTAACGGTGTTCAAATGTTCGCGCAAATGTTTTGCTTGTTCGTATGAACTGGTGCGAACCAAACCGGGGAGTGTTTGGCTCATCCCTAGTGGAGATAAGCAGACAAGCAAATGAGACAATTCAAACAGACCTGAAAACATGGGTAACAGAAATTTGTAAAAGGCGTAAGATGCTTGCTGCAAATCATGGTGACCGAGATAACTTACATTTCCTTCCAGAGCTTGTCCTTAATGTTATAAGAATGGCATGTTACCTTCTGCTTTGGACAGCTGTGATGGTCCCACACTTCAAAAGCGTGAACATTATAGCAAGCTCTGCAAGTGTTGAGGCTGAATTTAAAAATATAAAACATGGTCTCTTCAAACATGAATGCCCGCCTATCAGAATTAACCATTTTGTGAATCGTCAGATTGAATCCATGGAAGGCAAAAAGGAGGCTTTTTTCTGTACCAAATAAGGAAAACAGAAAAGAGTGAAAAGAACAATACAAGAAATAACAACTGTGAGGAGAATCCACAAATTAATGTAAAATTAAAAGAAAAAAGTAGAATGCAAGAGGAGATGAGATGTTGAGTACTGGAAAGGCCTCAGTGCTCCTCCAAAAAAAAACTATCCTATCTCACTCCTTGCACGGAGCGGTTGAATATTGACACAAACCTAAAAAGAAAGAAAAAAGGTAAAATGTTTTGAAAAAAGGCAACCACTTAGCTGAAGTACGTATAAAAAATAAACTAAGTGTTTGAAAGTGTCATTAATACCTGTGCGTTTGATTCCCTTTGCCAATGTCTTTGCTGTGCATTCTGTGACACTGGATCATTCTGCAATTATGTCAACAAAGAGCACAATACTATTGACATTTTTGAACTGGTGATGACCATTCTGACTAAGGCCCCATACACACAGGCGTTTCAAAAAGGGCGCACACCAGGAAAAAAGCAGTGTCTTGCATTGGCGTCAATGCGCACTGACGCGTTTTTGCGCGTCAGCGCTAACAGGCTTTTTTTTTTTTTTGAAAAGACATCCCTCTACAATTTTCCACTCCCAACCTACCCACAATATCAAGGAAAATTAATAAACGTTAGACAGAATGTGACAATGCAATTTTGGTTGGAGAGAGAGAGGAGAGAGCAGTTGTGAGTTTGTAGGAGTTTTTGGTGGTTTCGTGGTGATTTTTTGCGATTTTCTCATGGATCCTGTCATGCAGAAAGTTGATGAGGCAATTCTGCTGCGGAGAAGGAGAGAGTTGGAGAACGAGAGAAGCAGCAGAAGACGTTGACTCTGGATACACCAACTGTGTGTACATCCGGAAAAATTCATCATCTTTACACGGATGTCCGTGGCGTTGTTCAATGACCTACTGGAGAGGCCCGGGCTAATGATGATGGACACTGTAATGCGGCGCTCAGTGTTGCCGGAGGAACGGCTGCTGGTGACACTTAGGTAAGTCAAATTTTATCAATAAGTACACATAAGGGTTTAGGGGTGAGGGTAGGGGTTAAGGTGGGGGTAGGGGATAGTTTAAGGTTAGGGTTCATGATAGGGGTTGGTAGGGGATAGGCTTAGTGGATAAAAATACCGTAATTGAATGCTGTTTTAAGTAAAATTTATTTTTTTTGTTAGGTTTCTGGCCACAGCACAAAGTTTTGTATCCCTGCACCATTACTTTCTCCTCGGCGTCGCAACAGTGTCCCGAAAAACCACAGAAACATTGTGGCAATTTGGGAGGAGCTACATGAGGTGGTAATGCCAGAGCCCACCGAAGACATTTGGGAATCAGTCTTCCATTGCTTTTTGGAAAAAACCCAGTGCATTTTCATAGCTCTGATCACTGTATAAATGCTACAATGTCGCAATCCCGCTAAAAATCGCAGATTGCCGCTATTACTAGTAAGAAAATAAAAAAAACTCCCATAAATGAATTATCATTGTTCTTAAATGTGGCAACTTTTGCGCAAACCAAATCAATATATGCCGGTAGTAATTTTTTTTTTTTTTTTTTTAACCAAAAATATGAAGAATATATATCAGCCAAAACCAATGAATACATTTGGGTTTTTCATGTATAAGCCAAGGTTTTCAGCACATTTTTTATGCTGAAAAAGCCCCTCCCCCTCGACTTATACTCGTGTGAGGGTCCCAATCTGGTCGCGTGACTTGACAAAGCAATCCTTTGAGAATTATGTCATCATGACGGTACCCTAGCCGAGACCTGCCTCCTTCCCAGCCGCCCTCCACTACCCTGGATCCGCTCATCAGACCCGTTGAAGTGACGTCACCACAGGTATCTGCTGCCCCCCCACCACCAGCCAGACACCTTGGAGCTTGCCAGTCCTCCAACGATCCTCTGCGACTCCGGCTCCTTTCCAGCATGAGCATTCTCAGGGCGGTCTTTTCCACTCCAGATCGCCCGGACCACCAGCTCGTTCCATCGGCTTCAGTGGAAGCTCCCTCTCCCCCTTCTCGGCCCCAAGTGTCCTTTCCCCAGTGGCTGTGGCTCCTTCCAGCTAGGGCACTCACAGTGTGGTCTCTACACCTTATACCTCCTGGACCTTCAGCCGGTTCCATCAGGCTATAGAGGAAGCTCATTCTCCATCCTATTTGGCCCCCAGTGTACTCCCTTCGGGCAGCATTTCCGCCTATCAGCGGCTGTGCCTTGATCCTGTGTCCATCTGGTTTACGGCTAGATTTTAGGAGACAGTTGCTTTTATTGAAATGAGTACTTGATAATAAACTCTTTTTATTGCCTTAGGGTTAGGCAATAACCCTGTGC
>BLSH010462428.1:192279-223107 GCA_018402905.1 Glandirana rugosa | reverse complement strand
TGGGGGAATACATAGATCATTTTTTACAACCCATGGTACAGACCTATCCATATCTAAAAGAAAGCAAACATATTAAACATTTTGAAGGACACCAAGATTGGTAAAAATACTGATTGTTACTATAGACGTCGAAGCACTCTACATTGGTCTGAAGCAGACAGATGTTTTAGCTACAGTCAGACACAGTTTGAATGCAAAATCTAATTTAAAAAAACTGCCCAAAAAGAGTTTTTACTGGACATCCTCAATCTAGCAATGTCCAATAATTATTTTTGGCATGAGGGCGCCTATTATAGGCAAATTAAAGGGGTGGCGATGGGGGCGTAGTATGCCCCCTGCGTCGCCAACATTTTGATGAGCCAATGGGAAATGAATACCATATATGGTGTTGATAGACCAGAGATTCTATTGTATAAAATATATATAGATGATATATTAATCCTATGTCATGGTCTTAGGAAATCCTTGGACAGTTTATTAGAAAGATTAAATTACAACTGCTTTGGCCTCAGTTTCACTGGTAATTGCAGTCAAGATAAGCTAAGTTTTCTAGATCTTGTTCTCAAGAATGTGGGCAACAGGATTAGACAGGATTAGGACAAAAACGCACTTTAAAGAAACTGACAGAAATAGTTTCATACCAACAGCAAGTTGTCATCATCCTTCCTGGATAAGAGGAATCCCCAAAGGTCAGTTATGTTGAATCAGGAGGAATTGTGATGATTCGAAAGATTACAAACAACAATCAGAAACTTTAATAGAACGATTCAAAGAGAAAGGATATCATGAATGCACAAACTCAGACAGATACAATATCAGATATTGTAGAAGGATAGGGATAGTTTACTTAACGATAGGAATAGTTCTGATTCCCCTGAACACGCTTTAGCATTCAGCACCAATTGTGTACGAGGATATAGAGAGCTTAAGCGTATGATTAAAAAGCATTGGCCTTTACTCATGAGGGATAAAACCCTCCCCGGCCTGCTTCCTAGTCGCCCCAGATTCGTATACAGGCTTAGAAATCGTCTCTCTCCTAATGTGTATAACCCCCTTAATAGAAATCCCACTTTCCTTGATTTGAAGGGGGTTCTACTATTGCAATAGATGCAAAGCCTGTAAGATCACGAAGAGAGACAGTAGAAACGTTGATACCTTTAAGTCCTTTAGTACAGGAATTGCATACAGTATTAGGAAATGTATTACATGCCGAAGTTCCCATGTCACATATATGGTAACCTGCCCTTGTGGGTTGCAATATATTGGAGGCACTACTAGGAACCTCAGTACCCGTATTAACAAACACCTCAACAATATTGAGAAAGGATTTCCAAAACATTCCCTTTCCAATCATTTCAAACTGTACCATGACCAGAATCCCCGCCTAGCCAAATTTTTTTGGTATTGACAGAGTTGAACCACACTGGAGAGGTGAGAATATGGTAGAGAACATTTCTAGAAATGAAACGGAATGGATCTATAGGCTTGATACTCTGCAACCTGCTGGAATGAATAATGCAGGCATAGAATTAAATTGCTATATATCTAATTACAGCGGCAACAGGAAGTGATGAGTGCGGTCCACCAGTGGGAAGTGACGCTCCTTAGCTTGTGAGAGAAGCCAGAGTTCGACCTCCTATGGTGACATTGATGTACACAACAGTGTGATCGATTTATATGCGCTATTGTTTTATGTATCTTGTAAGTGCAATATTTCAAGGGGGGGTGTTTGAATAAACCGTAACTTTATTACACCATATAGCGATTTGTTTTCTTACATATGTGACCGAGCATTACACTGCAATTGGGAGGAGGAGAGTCTTGGAGTGTTTTAAAGGTTTTTTAAAGTTTTTTTTACCATCTTCTGGTAAGTGCAGGTCTAAGGGGAGTGCCTCACGTGGTGCAGGTCTAAGGGGAGTGCCTCACATGGTGCAGCTTGGAGGTGGAAATTGCACAACTATTACTGAAGATCAGGGACACTTCTATCCTTATTTGTTCACTCCTTTACTTCACGGTGCTCCATCCTGATTTATGAAGTGTCAACAATTGCTATCACATTTAACAATGTGAAGAAGCGCTGCTATGGATACTGGTTGTCCGTTTTTAAAGACATTGGACTATTTTTTGGTATCTGCGTTTTATATGTTTTGATTTGATTGGTTTTAGCAGCAGCTCAGCGCACATATAAACATTGAAGTATATTGTCGCCGAAACATTCCAGGAGGGCTATCGTAATTTTTCATTTTATATCTAATTACTAATTAATATGTCCATTTGTAAACACTAAACACAATGTATTTGTCATGCAAATTGTTTGTCACATTCACTAATAAGTTTTATATTTCTTATATACTTGATGTAATCTTGTGAGCTGTAAAGAATCCTTCCAGATACATTCCACAGTGATCTTTATTCTAATTTAAATCAACCAGCTTCTC
The DNA here is from genome assembly GCA_018402905.1 of Glandirana rugosa. Lineage (NCBI taxonomy): Eukaryota > Metazoa > Chordata > Amphibia > Anura > Ranidae > Glandirana > Glandirana rugosa. The sequence goes on along the minus strand of BLSH010462428.1, from coordinate 220,669 downwards.
TCTCCCCTCAGTGGAGTTAGTTTATCTCCCCATTAGAGGGAGCTTTCATACTGTTATCTTTATAAAATAACTATCTCCCCATTAGAGGAAGCATTCAGATTGATAAATTCAAACTATATCATTCTAGAAGGAGTTCTGTATGGCCCATTTGTTTGTATACTAATTTTATTCACCAAATTTGTGCAGCGGAACTTGCACTGTATATTTTTTATTATTGACATCTATATTTGATATCTATTGCGGTAACCCCTACATGCAGTACATTTTGATCATGTTTGCTTAGCTGTGGTAGCTCTCTGTGTGTAATCGGGGTGGTTCTCACTGCAAGCGGTGTGTATATAAGGGAGGCGACATACGTCAAGTGACCCCCGATGACGTCAGCACGAATGACGAAACGGCGTAGGGCAACATAACGGTACGTCACTTCCGCTTGCTGGAATGCAGGAGGTATGCAGTGTGCGTGCCCTGGTTCCTTCCAATTTTATCCATACTTTTAACTATTTGTATACGATTTTTTTATTTTAATAAATTACCCAAGCAGTTTTCACACTATGTGAGGCTCCTGTTTTTTCCCACATGTTGGCAATTTTGGAGCACCCTTTCTTGCAATTGTGAAGAAACGGCTATCTAACATCACCACCTGTATATGCCATTGACGTCCACGTCCAGGGAGATTGCCAGCTGGAGAACACTACTAGTCCAATCCACTACTAGTCCAATTGAGCGCTTATGATCCCCGTGATAGGGATCCAGGAGGTCTGGTGAGTAAGGTGTGCTACCAGTGTGTCCCCCCCCATATCCGGTGGATGACATTCACTATCCCATGGTGACAGTGGTCAGCTATCCTATCATATACAGGCACGCTTGATCCCCATCCTAGGGATCCAGGAAATCTGGTGAGCTTTAATTAAATACAAGAAAATGTTTATCAATTAATTCTGCTGCTGCTATTTTGCACTATTAATTTAATGAAAATATGGACATTTGATTATTTCTACATTTATTTTTGGTTGACAATCTGTATTGCTAGGATTTTCCGGTCACTTTAAAGTAATATAGTTATTTGATATTTTGAATTTGATTTTGCAAATTCATCAATATTTTATGGCACTTGCACTTTATGAGCGCGGTTTAAATACTTGTTTTTCACTATTTTCTCAGACACTCTCTGATACAACCAGCTGCTGAACACATTTATATTTTGCGCAGGCTTTCATACATATATATTTTTGCAGATAGAAATAACTACCTACTTTTGGATAGCTGTCATCAGGCATCCTGGCTAGTGAATATCCCGAAGGGCCAACTAGTAAGATTAAGGAGGAACTTCACCAATATTACCCAGTATAATGAGCAGGCGAAAATGAGAAGTGACAGATTTGTCCAAAAAGGTTATAAACAAGAGTTCATCCAACAAAAAAAAAATAACTTTGATGAGAGGAAAAAGTAAAAAATGAAGTCAGGATATTCCTATATTGCTGAATTTTCATGACCACCATAAGCAGATCGAAAAAAATCTTCGGAAAACATTGGGGAGTTCTTATGACCAATAGACATTTGGGACAAATTCTACCTAACAATCCCAAGTTTATATACCGAAGGGCTCCAACATTGAGAGATAAGATCACAAAAAACATAGTTAATCAACCCACAAAACGTATGGTTGCTTTTTTTTTTTTTGAGGGAAAATGGTGCTATCCATGCAAACGAACAGAAGGTGTCATTTATCTTTTGGAATGTCCCTGCCAGATCCAGTATATTGGAAGAACAAGACGCCCATTATGGAAAAGCCAAAGGGAGCATGTACAAAATATAAAGAAGGGGTATAGTAAGCATAGTTTATCAAACCATTATGCCCAAGTCCATAACGGAGACCCCTCATCTCTGATGGTATGTGCAATAGAAATATTTAAACCTCATTGGGGCGGAGACAATAAGATCATCAGAATCCTGTTGAATTTTTCAACTACAGACACTTGCATCTCTGAGCCATAATATAGAGTGATCTTAATTGTTTTATTTCCAATGTTTAACATTATATGTACTGTAAGAATATTTTATGTTTTTATAATTATCAGCTGCATTTTTAATAAGCCATTTTAAGAATACGTTTTGGAATTATAGTGGATTTCCATCTTTATGGCTTCATATAAGGCCATTCTTCCCTTTGAATATTTTGCAGCCAATGTGTTATATATTCTAACCAGTAGATGGTGTTGGATACTCTTATCTTAGATGGTTAGATTTTATTGTCCTGTTTCAGCAGGGGGCTTTTATTCATAATGTTCACTTTGTTTATGAATACAGCTTGTTTTAAGGTATATGTCCTTTTTTCTCTGTTCTTATTGTACAATCCATGAATCGCTTTGGTGGTTCCTACTTTTTTTTTTTTTTTAGATATTAGGGAAGTCTATCTTGTATTTAGTGTGATTTAGTGAAGAGTGTGGGACCTTTTATCGGTTTTCTGGTGCGGCCACCTTGACAATTAGCATATTAAGCCTGGCGAAGTGCACCTGACTGCAACCCTTGATAATGTCACATGATCAGTGACGCCAGGTGACGTCACTTCCGGTCTGCGACCAAAACCGGAAGTACACATTTGTTTGCATTGGAAAGCTGTCCTACATAATTTTCAACTGTAAGTTACTATGTACGTTATGTTACTTACTACACTATGGAGCCCCCCCCCCATTTATTTTTTATGACCCCTAGAGTGGAGGAGCCTGTGTGGAAGCTGAAGCGCAGTTCATAGAAAGTAGTAGTGGAAACAAGTCCAGTGGCTGCGATCCCTATCTACACCCTGTCCAGAGTGGGATACTACTTACTAAAGGCGTGCCTAGACCCTTGAGGGTCTCCCTGGGAGGTAAAAGGCTAGGGCACACAACGGGTGGAGTGTCATCTGGTGTCAGCGAGAGGGCCGTCTCATCTCCCCCTCCCCTTCTTATGGTGGATGTATCTACTCTTTTATCTATCTAGACCAGGGGTAGGCAACCAGTAGCCCTCCAGATGTTGTGGAACTACATTTCCCATGAGGCATTGCAAGGCTGGCAGTTACAATTACTCCCAGAGGAATGATGGGACTTGTAGTTCTGAAACAGCTGGAGGGCCCCAGGTTGCCTACCCCTGATCTAGACGATACAGCCAAGTTCTCGATGTTACATAGTTAGTAAGGTTGAAAAAAGACTCGAGTCCATCAAGTTCAACCCATGTGTGTGCTTTCATGTCAGTATTACATCAGTGGAATATTTTTTTTTTTTTTTTTTTTATGAAAATCAGCACTTTATTACCACTACCTGGAACTGTCTAAAGATTACGTTTTAAACAATATTTTTTTTTTTAACATTTATCTTTATGCACTTCATATATGTTTTATCAATTTACTGTGGATTTCGGAATATATGCACTTTATTTGATATGCACAATTTATTTAATATCGCCACTCATTTATGAATTTACATATTATATATTGCATTGGCACTTTATTTAGTTGCTGTTAGCAATACACTCAGTTTGTTTTGGTCATTTTGGGAATTGTTCATCACATTACGCCTTGTTATATACTCAGTCCCATTCATCATTATGCAATGGTTCTTAGCTTTAATGTGAATCACTGGTGACATCTTGTGGATTGTGTTGATATTACACATTTTAATTTATTTCCCTGTGTTCTACGTGAAAATCTTTTATCCTTTTGTGGTTTTAGATTTACTATTTTCATTAGGTGACGCAGCACATATTTTGGATTCAAGATTTAGTACTTGTCAAAGTGCCAATGGAGAGATCTCCAAGAAACAAATTGGCAGTCAAGTGATCACATGGATGTAGCACATTGTTTGGAAAACAATTTCCACAAATAGGTGGTTTACAGAGCAATGTCTTGCTAACTGAAGTCATTTCTGGTGAAGCAGTTGGGTCCCCAACTGATGATTCCATTCAAATATTACATGTGCATGGCAATCACTGGGTTACACTAAGCAACCATTAGGCCTCATACACACGGGCGTTTTGGACGCCGGCGTTTGTAGGTGTTTTTTGCAGCTCTCCATGTTTTTCAATGGCCCTCTAAAAACGCCGGCGTTTGTGAGCAGTAGAGGGCATCGGCATTAGTGAGCTCTTTTTAGAACGCGGGACCATCGCATTCTGTAGCTGTAGCGTTTTTTGACGCTAATCGGCAAAACGCTCACTAACGCTTACTAACGCCTATTAACGCCTATTAACGCCGTACCGGCGTTAACAGGCGTTTTTGACGCCGGCGTTTTTTTTTTTTTTTTAAATATCATTGGTCAATTTATTTAACAAATACAGGAAATTCCTGTCCAAAAATTACCCAAAGGTCCTTTGCACCCCAGGGGAATTGTGGGTCGTCTAGGGGAAGGAGAAGGAGAAGACATAAAATGGCTGCAAGTGTGAAGCAAACAGACTTGATCTCTGCAGTGGAGGCCCTTCCTGCACTTTGGGAGGTGAGTCACCCAAATTATGGTGACCACCTCCTGAAGATTAAGATGTGTAACGAGATTGCAGCATTGTTGGTACCCGGCTGGGAAGATATGACCCCGATGGTGCATCAGGACAACAGTAAGTACATTATGAATGCCAGTTCTGTATAGTAATGTTTTTAGTGTAATGCAGAACACTTACTTTTTTTTATCTCATATTAGGAAAGAAGTTACAAAAGAGGTGGAAGTCTCTCCGTGACCGCGTCAGGAGAGACATAACTGATGAGGAGAGAGCGTCCACGTCAGGGGCAGCTGCACCCACCAAAAAGCCGCACGTGCATGCGAAGAATCTGCTCTTTATGCGGCAGTCCATTTTGAATAGCAGCAGAGAGTGAGTTTAGCTAATTTTTTTTTTTTTTTTTTTATTGTAACAATATTTTGTAGTAATTTTAATTTTCTTTTAGAACAACCTCGAATATATCGGGGCATAAAAGGCAGCGGGAGCCGGAAACAGAATCAGAGACGGAGCAGGAGGTGGACAGACCCATTACCACTGCCACGTACACCGCTGCACGGGCATCCTCCCCTGGCAGTGATGTTGGCTGCCCCGCCACGGAGCCAACACCTGAGGTGAGTCTCCGCCCGTCAGCATGACCATCGCAATGTCTGATGTTCTATGTAACTGCATACCAATCTCTGTTTTACTATTTTATAGGCAACAAGCGGAATACAGGATCACAGGGAGGTGCCCACTCGCCTTGGTGTACGCGGCCCTGGGCGTGGACGTGGCCGTGGTCAGCGACAGAGGGGTGGCGCAGTCATAGACTTGGAGGGAGAGGATAGGCTCCTAGCACTGCTGAGCGAGGTGCGACAGGAGAGGTGAAGCCTGGATCCGTTTTTGGACCCGAGGGACACAACCGCTTCTTTCTGTCGCTTCCTCTATCATAAAATAGAGCGCGTTGGGGTTCTCAACTCCTGTCCTCGGGACCTACTAGGGGTATGTGTATGAGGCCTTATAGTGCTAAAGGAACTGTTAATGTATATGGCAGAAGGTACACCGGTCTTGATTCTGAAGAAATTTTGACGATATCTTGTATGATGAGAATGGTTGCAAGCAATTCAATCAAAATAAATGTTAAGAATGTTCAGAAAAAAAAATAAATAAAACGTGATTGAGGAGCATTTGATAAAAGTCCAACTATCCATACATTTGACCAAGCAAAGTTAAGATCACACATGGCAGCGTGTTTCAAGGATCAACTCATGACACCTTTCCCAAGTAAAAGGTCAGAAACAGACAACAAGGAAGAGCGAAGAGGGAGACGAAGAGGCAAGAGGGGAGGAAAGAAATCCAAAAAGAGGGAGACGCTAACAGGGGGCCCCTCTACCATTAAGATCTATAACTTGTCAGGCTCGGTTTTCTCGGATACAGAGTTGAGGTTGCTCCAAAAGGCCTTAAATTTTGCACCCAGAAATCCACCGAACATGTTTGAACTGTTTGTGGATCTTAATAGGTACATTAGAAGTCTTACGGTAAAAAGGTTCTTCGCACTTAAAAACAACAGTCTGGGAGGAAAATTCCATCATGGGAGATACACCGGAAACATGCTCTCAAGGGTCCAAGGACACCTTCCTCAGGGGGACTGTATGGAGCCAGAGGATGGAGCACTGGCCATTCTAGAAAGTCTCTATGAGGAAGGGGGAAACATCACCACCCAGTCAGTAGGTGAGGTTATGGGGGAGATAGATATAAACATTACACATACAAATTTTAGGCCTAGGTCCTCCTTTTTCCCTCACCGGGCCAAGGGGAATTATATCCCCACTTTCTATGAGGTGGTACTGAGTGAGATGAGACAGGTTTGTCAAAAATTCACCAAAACAACAAATAGCTTGGGGGTTTTGGATGGAGATGGGATAGTAAAAACCATTAAAAGTATAAAAAATAATGATGATATCATTATTAGACAAGCGGACAAAGGTGGGGGTCTTGTGATACAAGATAGAGAGTGTTATCTGGCAGAAGCACTTAGGTTACTAAGTGATGGGGAAACCTATCAAAAACTGCAGAGAGACCCACTAACAGAGTATAAAGCCTCTTTCAAGATAATACTAGATGAGGCATGGGCAGCTAAGATCATTAACAAGAGTGAATATCAGTTTTTATGGAAACAACATCCCATGACCCCCCATTTCTACCATATCCCAAAAGTCCATAAAAATCAGACCAATCCTCCAGGTAGACCCATAATAGCTGGAATAGATAGTCTAACCAGCAATTTAGGGTGCTATATTGATTATTTTCTCCAAAAAATTGTTATTAGTCTACCCTCATATGTTAAAGATTCCAGTCATATGCTAGAAATCTTATCTCAATTTGAATGGAGCCCGGAATACAAATGGGTTTCACTGGATGTTACATCACTGTATACGTCCATCGAACACCGGCCTGCAAGCAGTGGAACATTTTCTTAAGATGAGTGGGTTACACCCCTTACAGATGTCCTCCTTGTTGAAATCCATCAAATTCACCTTAACCCATAATTATTTTTCATTTATGGGAGAGTTTTACAGACAGAGCAGGGGCACAGCTATGGGGGCCAGGTTCGACCCCAGTTATGCAAACCTTTTCATGGGCTTTTGGGAGACATTATGCATATGGGACAACAACCCTTACCTGGCGAACCTGGCTCTATATGCCCGCTATATAGATGATATTTTAATCATCTGGAAAGGGACGGAAGAGCAGTTCAAGGGGTTCATATCGCATTGCAGTAATAACCCATTCGGGATTGGGTTCACACATGTGACGGATGATATGCAATTGGTCTTCTTAGATCTTGAACTCCGAACAGAGCAGAGTGGTGCCATTATTTCCCAAACTCATTTCAAACTGAGTGCGGGAAATTCCTATCTACATGCTAAAAGTAATCATCACCCCAACTGGATAAGGAATGTCCCGTTTGGCCAATTTTGTAGGCTATACAGGACATGTACCAAAAGAGAAGATTACGAACTACAGGGAGGGAACCTTAAGAAAAAAATCCTGGAAAAGGGATACGAGTCCAGCCATATTGAAGAAGCATACTATCAAACTAAAACCCAAAACAAAGTCCTCTAGTACTCAAAAGAATACCATTAGATTTTGTACCACGTATAACATGAAGGCATTTGAGATACAACAGATCTTATGCAAAAACTGGAAGATCCTACAACAAGATCCTGCTTTGAAGAGAGTGTTGCCACAAAAACCAGTGATCACTTTTAGGAGACCAAGAAATTTGAGAAGTCATATAGCACCCAGTAGGGTACGTAAAATCATGAAAAAGGGTCCCCAAATCAATAGCCCGTTGTCTACTGTATTTGACCAACAGGGAAGCTATAAATGTGGTGTGGAGAACTGTGGTGCCTGTGCCTATATGTGGCATAGAAAAAGAGAGGTCTTCGGGACAGACGGCCACTCACATAAGATCAAACAGTTTATTAACTGCGGGACGACATATACGATCTATGGCTTAATGTGTCCATGTGGTCTGTTATATGTAGGGCGCACTATAGGCCCACTAAGGGTGAGATTTGGAGAACACAAGTGCGCCATCAAAAAAAGAATGATCCAGGTAAAGCTAAAAATAAAAACAATTATTCAGTACCGAGGCACTTCAGGGAGCAACATAAAGGGGACCCTACAGGCCTGAGAGTCTTTGGCATAGAGGCCATACCCAGGACTCAGGATGATGGGAGCAGATTTAGACGTCTCTGCCAGAGGGAGACCTTCTGGATTTTAACCCTAGGGGCGTTAGCCCCGGGGGGGCTCAAAGAAGATCTGGAGATCCACGGAGTCGTCTAGATCCCTACCACCACCCCCACAGCGCCATGGTCCTCCCCACTCTATCCTCTAATATTTTTTTTTTCTTCCTTGCATCTAATGGTCCCTTTCTCCCACCCTTTTTTAGGTTCTTTACAAATGGCCAATAGAACTCCTATACCATTAATAGATTTAGATATTCTAACCATTTACAGGCTCACTCCCATGTTTGCAACAGGTAAGAAGGCCCAATGGGGAATTCAGAGAGACAATATTGGAGGCCATCCTATCAAGGAATAGGATGTACCCGTGGCCGTGTGCCACGGATTTTTTATATGGTGATACGGCGGGCGATGCTTTCGCGTGAGCGTGTATATATATACATATGTTAATATATATGTGTGTATGTAGATGTGCGGACACAAGCCTGCTGCAAAAACCCTTATATTCCACAGCTTCTAATACAGTCCCAGTAGTACAAATGCATAGGGTTCACTTATATGAGTAACACATTAAGTAATATACCCCATTAATAAAAGAGGAAAAAAATTAAACAAAATGACAATGAGATGGTGATATATATGTGTATATGCTAGCATATATTATTTGACTATTAACACTAATATCATCGTCATGAATACCATTATAATTACACTACACTGTGCATAATGTGTATACACATATATACGTGTAAGTGGTATTCCTAGGCAGACATTACGACTGCTAGTAGATTTATCCAGATTGGTAGAATTAAATATAAATTGATATAACATATAATAAGTTCACGAGCATAAAGAAAGTATACGTCATTGATGACGAAACGCGTTTGGTGGACGCCAGGCGACGCTTGTTTCACATGTGACCGGGGAGTTCGAGTTGCGGGCGCCATCTTGGTTTCTGGACGCCGGACACTGCGTGTGCTTAGATGCTGTATTTTAAACTCCTAAATGTGAGTAACCTCCTGTTTTATACAAATAAATTGTTTTATCCATACCATCTGCACTATTGGATCTTTATATCTATTACATGAATCATACATCACTTTTGGAGACCTGTTGATGAAATTTGTCCCATCACGCTGTCTGCACAATCTGCAAATTTCTGTGGCGTCTTACATCCCCACTAAAGCGCATTTTGACCCTCCGTAATAGAGGGTCATTGGAATCTGGTAAGAAGCTGTGTGTGGCGGTGATTTTGGTGATGGGCGTACACACTTATTGAATCCATAGGATCATCTTCAATGAATTTTGTTTGGACTTTGCGCTGCAGTTTTTGATATCATTGGCTTATATGGTTACACCAGAACCTGCCTGAATAGCTGCACATTTGATAGACTACAAGCATTGGCTCTAGCGCAGGATTTTCTATATACATATAAAGTAAGTATAGCCAATGATGGAATCAAATCAAAAATCTAAAATCGATAATTAAAAAACAAAAATCAAAAAATAAGCAACTATTGGTGTTGATATATAACAAAATGTATACAAAGGGGTCTATTAGATCCAGAGTTAGACCATAGGTATGCATGTGAGTAGGATTGCCATGACATCTGCAGACCCTAAAAGGTCCCATAGGTGAGGAATTCTATAGGATATAGTGGATCTTAGGAGAGAATTATTATTTAATATTTTTATCCAATCAGTTGGACATAAGGCAGATAGTTTGTGGATATGAGTTATTAAATTGTGTACCACAGTATATAACAGAGAATTTATGTTCCCCAAGTATTGTAATAGTCGTTGCTCCTTCTATTTCTCCAGCCCATTTACCTTTATATATTTAGATTAGAATGAGTGTCAACCACGCCAGCGCTATGAGATAGACAGCGGCCCCACAGACTGTAGACCAGTCATAGAGAAGCTTAGGGGTATAGTGATTCTCCGGTCCCTATGACAACCACGATACAGCGGAAGGGCGGTGACTTGTCTGTCCCGCCCCGATGACGCCCGGAGAGGCCAACGGAACGAACGCTCCAAAATGTGGAGAATGCGAGCCCGAAGCATGGCGTCCCAGGCGCAGGAGGGGGGATGCACCTAGGTGATCCAGGTGGTGGGTAATAAGGAAAGTCCCACACCAGCCTGCTAGCCTGCGTGCTTAGAAGAGTAAAAAGGAGGTGTCAGCCGAGCGGTGGGGGTCTGGGTAAACCCTAATAGAAGATCTGGGCTGGTAAGAGATCTTAACAATAAGCTGGAATGTTAATGGGAAAAGTAGTAAAAGTATTGAGTGCTGAAAGGTGGCAAGAAGCATGGTATTATTGAGTGCTGAAAGGTGGCAAGAAGCATGGTATTATAGACTTTTCAGGTTGCTTGATAATCAATAACTATTAACACTATGAATATTTCACACTAATGTCAGTCTAGTCATGATATAAACTGTATATTGTGTCTTTGATGTCTGGTGTTTGTAGCTGGAGTGACCAGTGAGTGGAGTATACAAATAGCCCTCTGCAGAGCCCACGCCCCAGATTAGGGGCGGTGTCATACAGATTAACCTCCCACTATGTCATTATCTAATGCAGTGGTTCTCAACTCCGGTCCTCGGGACCCACTAACAGGCCAGGTTTACAGGATAACTGAAATACATCACAGGTGATGGAATTTGCTGCTCAGTGATTGTAGCATTCTAGTCTGCATTTCCCCAAGGTAATACTTAAAATCTGGCCTGTTGGTGGGTCTCGAGGACAGGAATTGAGAACCACTGATCTAATGTATAAATGTGTGGTTCAGTTGGTGAGTAACAGGCTCTGAGGAAGAGGTTTAAAAACCTCGAAACGCGTTAGCCTTTATGGTGTGGGTACAGCCGGACGTGACGTGTGGATGAACGGGCAGGACTACACTATTGTTTGGAATGCTCATTTTAAAAGCTTGTTTGTGAGTATATCTTTTTAAATTTTTAATAAAGGCTTTGTCAAAGGTAATGCGTTAGGCCAGTGCGCCATTGTTTCTGCCATAGTGTTCTTGGACTATCCCCGGTTCAACAGTGGCAGCAAGGCGGCCCATTACCCGAGAGCCTTTTTAAGGATTACAGTACAGAAATATGGAATCAGGACGTCATTCCCCTCTGAGCGCAGGAATACAATCATTTGTCTGCGATTCACCCTTGAGGGTCTCCCTGGGAGGTGAGGCTAGGGCACACAATGGGTGGAGTGTCATCTGGTGGCAGCGAGCGGGCTGTGTCATCTCTGTCTCCCCCTCTCCTTCTTATGGTGGATGTATCTACTCTATTATCTAGACCAAGGATATGCAATTAGCAAACCTACAGCTGTTGCAGAACTACAAGTCCCATGAGGCATAGCAAGACTGACAAGCATGACACCCAGAGGCATGATGGGACTTGTAGTTTTGCAACACCTGGAGGTCTGCTAATTGCATATCCCTACTCTAGCGGATACAACCGAGTTCTCAAAGTTACATCAGTGGAATTTTTTTTTTTTAATGAAAATCAGCACTTTATTACCACTACCTGGAACTGTCTAAAGATTGCATCTTTGCACGTTTGAGGACTGCATTTTTTGCGCATTTTAAACAATATTTTTTTTTTAACATTTATCTTTATGCACTTTGATGTTTTATCAATTTACTGTGGATTTTGGAATATATGCACTTTATTTGATATGCACATTTAATATCGCCACTCATTTATGAATTTACATATTATATATTGCATTGGCACTTTGTTTAGTTGCTGTTAGCAATACACTCAGTTTGTTTTGGTCATTTTGGGAATTCATCATTATGCAATGGTTCTTCGCTTGAATGTGAATCACTGGTGACATCTTGTGGATTGTGTCAATATTACACATTTTAATTTATTTCACTGTGTTCTATGTTAAGATCTTTTATCCTTTTGTGGTTTTAGATTTAATATTTTTAGGTGACGCGGCACATATTTTGATTCAAGATTTAGTACTTGTCAAAGTGCCAATGGAGAGATCTCCAAGAAACAAATTGGCAGTCAAGTGATCACATGGTTGTAGCACATTGTTTGGAAAAACAATTTCCACAAATAGGTGGTTTACAGAGCAATGTCTTTCTAGCTGCAGTCATTTCTGGTGAAGCAGTTGGGTCCCCAATTGATGATTTCATTCAAATATTACATGTGCATGGCAATCACTGGGTTACACTAAGCAACCTTTATAGTGCTAATGGAATGGTTCCTGTATATGGCAGCACGTACACCGGTCTTGATTCTGAAGAAATGTTGACAATATCTTGTATGATGAGAATGGTCGCAAGCAATGCAATCAAAATAAATGTTAAGAATGTTCAGGAAAAAAAAAAAAACGTGATTGAGGAGCATTGCAATCAGTCCAGCTTTTGATAAAAGTCCAACTATCGGGGGCGTGGCCTGCTGCGGACTGAGATGGCTGCCTAATCCCTCAGCTCTGCTCGGGCCGGGACAAATAGCAACCACCCAGCGTCATTCAGCGACATACTATACTACAAAATACCCCCAGAGGGGCTCCTTCACACTCTGCTACTATCTGCTCACCCAGAGATGACAGGAACATTAAAAGGACGGAAGTTAGGTTGGGCAGTGGAAAGAGCCTGAGCGCTCGGCCTGGAAGGCTTCCGTATAATCAGACTAAATACGGCACCATCGCGGCTTGGTCAGCAAACACATAGCCCCATCCTTATACCCCACCTAACTCTCCCTCTACAGGAGTGTCTTGGCCACCTCAGATGGCCATACGGAGGGGATTTGCTCCATAAAAGCTGCCCTCACAGGGTGCTGGCCGCCATCTTGGGGCCCAGTGACGGAGGAGAAAGCCGTGCTTAAACAGCAATCTTGCCTCATCAACTCAGGAGCGGTACACCATCTGCCCGTCACCAGGGAGGGGAATCAGTGCCGGTGTCTTGTCATTATACCATACATAGATCCGAGAGACTGCTGTGGCGGCTGTTTTTGCTCTCCACACTGCTCTCGGGTCCCATCCACATAGCCCCCACCATTTCACCAAGTGCCCCAGGCAGGGCGGTCTCACTCCTGTGGTCCTATATCAAAAAACTTACAGACACACAGGCGCTCCCGCACTCGCGGCTACCGCGCCACCCAAAATTGAGGCCCCGGCTCCGGCCTACTTGCTACTAGCTTAGCTGCGGTGGGCGGCCGCCATCTAGCGGCCAGAGACACTCATTACACCCTCCAGCACATCACAGAAGGCAACCTATACAAATTCACCTGGACAATCCAGGCGAACATAATACCCTGAGCACCACTCCTCCTCACTATATTCTCATCCTTACAGCTTTGAGACAATCTAAGTCCTCCATACACCTCCTGCTACAGACTGGGATCAGCTTTGGGAAAACCTGCCTAATCCGGAAGCCTATACTTATCAGTTCTGCAAGGAAAGGTGAATAGTGCTAACACCCTGTGTTAACCCCAATTCTGAACAACCGGCTGCATTGCACCCTACACCATCTTTGACACCAATTGCTCATTCAATTACTATTACTACCTGCAGCTACAACCTCAACACCTGAACTGACCGGCTGCAATCCATAGGTAAAGCCGTTGCATTGAACTCACCTAGCGGCTACCCATGTGTGACTAATATACTTGCAGTACGGACCGCAACTCTCCCACTACCTATCGGCTGCCTTTACTGACTCTTCAATACCTACTAATCCCATAGCTACTGCTATACCTGCTACTCTTCTTTCCCCTCCTCCAAAACAAACACTTCAATTCTCTCAGCGTTCTGAGATATGCAAAACGGCACACAGTGTGCCGCACGTAAATCGCACTGTCTCACCGCCTATTTCCAGAAAAAAGACATGCAGGGGTCAAAGGAAAGCATCAGTCCGACTGCACGCAATTTGGCTCAACCTCCTAGAATCCTAAGGGAACCAGAAGCAACCCTAGAAGAAATGGACACCATAGTCTCTAACACTGACTCCATTCCATTGTCTCCGGCAGATAGAGGTAAGAGAGCCGCTCCATCCCAGGCTCTCTCACCTAACAAAGCTCCTATGTTCAAGAAACAACACAGGGATCCTCCACCACATCCAGAGACGGCTGAGACGCAAATGGATAATTTGGCAAAACTCCCTACCACTGATCAGCCGGCCTCGGAACATACCCTAAAAATGATGCTACTCTCCCTCCAAAAGGACATGCGGAATGAACTGCGCTCCTCTATTGCGATGATCCACACCAGAATTGACCACGTAGAAGAACGCACTGAGCTGATAGAGGCAACTTTGTCTAAGCAACATGCCTCCTACAACCAATTCCTGGAAGTGCAAGACATCCACTACGAGGAATTGCAATTTCTACGAGCTAAAGTCACAGACCTGGAAGATCGTTCCCGACGGAACAACATTAAATTCAGAGGGATTCCAGACAGTCAAGCCGCCGGACTTAACCCCTTACATACAAAAGCTGTTCCTACTCTTGATTCCCACGTTAAGTCCGGCAGACTTAACAATAGATAGAGCACACCGCATTGCTAAACCTAACCATCTCCCAGCATCTGTCCCCCGAGATGTTTTGGCACGCATTCATTTCTTCCAGACTAAATAAAAAATTATGACAATCGCCAGATCTACTCCCAACCTTCCGGACCCATACTCAACGGTGTCCTTATTCACTGATATTTCTGCAGCAACAGCCCAAAAAAGAAGGGAATTCTCGCAAGTTACCACGGTTCTTCGGGAGCACCATATACCATACAAATGGGGCTTTCCTGCAAAATTAGTAGTCACTTACCAAAGCCAAACCACCAACATTTTCACACCAAAAGATGGTATCAAACGCCTGTTAAATTGGAACCTAACTTCCTCCCCACCGCCGGAACCACCTCCAAGACGCACTTCTAATCGTCCTTTGGATCCGGGGCGCTCCACCCCAACTCATACACGCCAACAGAATCATCTCTTAATATCTTGGGGCAACCTATAGCTCAAAACTCCCTCTGGCTTTTCAGCCCAACACAAACTGATTAGCTAACTCTGTCCCTACTGAGCTTAGTTCTAGTGACAGACCACTTACTACCTTTGTCCCCCTGAAGGTAACAAAAGTGCCAAGCACTTTCCTTAACCTTTTTTTTTACCTTGTTTTTTTTTTTATTTCTTAACTTTCTTGATACCGTTTTCAACTGCCTCATAACCTACTGATTTATAGGTCATTGATTGTTTAATGTAGAATCAGTTATTATATTGAATATAGACAACTTACTGTCTCTGTTAGCTGTTTATTTTTGCTCTAAGGACACTTCTAGATCGGTAATCTCAACTTTCCCTCTCCAGCCCAACATATATCCAACCGCCAACTACTAACAATGTCTGTGACAATTACCTCCATTAATGCCAAAGGCCTTAACTCTCCCTACAAACGCAGCATGTTGTGAAAAACTGCCATATCCCTTGACTCAGATATATTATGCATGCAAGAGACACACTTCCCATCTCATAAACCTCCACTATGCTCCCACAAGAAATTTACACATTTATACTACGCAAATTCCTCACAAAAAAAAAGCTGGTGTTATGCTTGCCATCAGCTCCTCAGTCTCCTTCCTACAACACCGAGTCGAGACTGACCCTGAAGGGAGATATCTCATTCTAAATGCCACCATTAACAATCATAAAGTCACCATTGCAAATATATACGCCCCCAACACGCACCAGAAAGCATTTCTTAAGAAGCTGATGCTCAAACTAGCGCCCTTCAGACAAGACCCCTTAATCATATGTGGGGACTTTAACGATATAGCAGATCACTCCCTTGACACCTCCAATCTAACTCGTACGAGGCCCACCCCGCTCTCTGCTCTCCTCCGCACGGAGGACCTCTATGACCCATGGAGATGCTCACATGGAACGGAAAGAGATTACACCTTCTATTCTCATGCAAAAAAAGTGTACTCCCGGATAGATCTTTTCTTGGTGGACAAGCATACTCTACAATGGTATGTGTATAAATCACAGCGCCATATCATTGATCCACAACATGTTGTGAACCATACACAATACAAAAAATATTTGGAAATAAATCCACACTCTTTCTAGAATATGTGCTATAAATAAAGTTCATAAAAAACATTCAAATGTCCAAATCTTTGAAAGAAAGTGCTTAGAAGAAAGTGCTGATAAGTGCTTGAAAGGTGCTCAAAATAACTTTCAGGTGATCAGGTGAACAATGCTGGGTGACCCCCTATAGTCCCGCACTCACCAAAAACTGTGGATCCACTGCTTTTCAGTCAGTGGATCAATAAGGGCTTGTAGGGGGTAGACTTTATCTCAACAGGACCACAGATTGCTGACACCGGAACTTCTTGTACTCAGGGAAATAATAAAAGAGATTCCATAGTGCAGACTGCTAAAATGCCGATTTATTGTGCATATAAAAATTTACACTTACAAAATCCACGGTTAAAACAGCGTAGGTATCATACGAATGGGAAGCGTGCAGTAATGATGGCGTGCGTTCCAACCCGCTATCCACGTTCCAAGGAAGTGACGTCAATGACCGCGACAGACCCGGAAGTGACGTCAACGCGTTTCGCTCGTCATAGGAGCCTCATCACGGACTCTACAATGGGTCACACAATCAAATATTGGCCTCATAACTTGGTCGGATCACGCCCCGATATCTTTAAAGATTTTTCCAGCCGCATCCTCACCAAAACACTCTGTGTGGCGGCTCAATACCTCATTACTTAGTAATCCCAAATACCAAGAACAGATCTCGTCCGAGCTCAAATCATTCTTTACGACAAACTCAGGCTCTGTGGCAAACTCCACAACTCTTTGGAATGCCCACAAGGCCTGTCTGAGAGGTCTCTTCATTAAACTGGGAGCCCGGGAGAAACGACTACATGCGCTCACCACAAACAAACTGTTGGACCAAATCCGTGCACTTGAACAGGCCCACAAATCCCAACACTCCCCGCTACTACTCGCGGAACTCAACAAGACCAGACAAACCCTAAGTGATCACCTACACGCGAAATTTGACATACATATAAAGCGACTCCGATTGCAACACTACGTACACCAAAACAAACCAGGCACATATCTGGCCAAACAGCTCAAGCGGAAAACCGCTCAAACGAGAATCCCCTACCTCACCGACACGCAAGGATCTCGCATTATTAACCCTAAGGAAATAGCGAATAGCTTCAGGGACTATTATGCTGCATTATACAACCTAACAGATACCGGGGATACTCAACCACCTACTCCCAAAGACATCACTGGCTTCTTACAAAACATACCGCTACCTGCACTCACACCTGACCAACTTCACTCCCTATCAGCTCCATTCACCACAACTGAAATTGAGGCAGCTATCAACAAACTGCCATTACACAAAGCACCTGGCCCAGATGGTTTTAGCGCAGTATATTATAAAACATTCAACACAACCCTATCAACACACCTAAGCAACTCGTTTTACTTTATAGCAACCATGGGCTCTATTCCCGCAGAAGCGCTACAAGCCACCATAGTAACTATCCCCAAACCAGGGAAAGCAACAGACACGCCCGCCAATTTTAGACCCATTTCCTTATTAAACACCGACACCAAGCTCTTTGCAAAGTTGATTGCACTGCGGCTGGCCCCCATCCTACCTGGTCTGATCCATCATGACCAGGTAGGCTTTGTGACCGGTAGACAGGCCTCTGATGGTACGCGCAGATTCATAAGTATGATGCAATGGGTTGAACGCCATCAAACGCCTTCTCTGCTCATCTCCCTGGATGCAGAGAAGGCGTTTGACAGAGTAGACTGGAACTACCTGAAAGCAGTCTTGCAGAGTTTTGGTTTTTCCGGAATCCTTCTGCAAGCTATTTTATCTCTATATTCCTCCCCTAGCGCCAGAGTCCTCACCTCTGGACTCTTCTCTGACCCCTTCTCTATTTCCAATGGCACAAGACAGGGTTGTCCTTTATCCCCGCTCATATTTGACATTGTAATGGAACCCTTAGCCCAATCCATTAGAAACAATCCTAACATCCGAGGCCTAACTATTGGGAATGTCACCCATAAAATAGGACTTTATGCTGATGGTGTCATCATAGCATTGGCAGACCTGCTGTCATCGCTAAAATACACAATAAACCGCGCTAAAAGATCCAAAAACAGCAGCAGCAGAAATACAAATGTATAGAAGAAACAATAAGCTGCGCTCACGTTAATAATATCTAAATAAAAATTAGAAGCCTAAGGTGGGAAGTGTCTCCCCAAAAAGGAGAAGAAAATTTAGAAGAGTGGTTCAAGTATTTTAATTCAGCAGGACTTAGTCTGATTAAGTTTCTCAAGGATAGAAAACGTGACAAACTAACCAGATTAGATGAACAAATTAAGATCCTCAAGGAAAAACTTTTGCCTTATAGAGAAGGGGAGGAATATAAAAATAGATCTCTATCTTTACTTAAAATATTAGAAAAAGAAGAAAAAGATCAAAAGATCAAAAAGAGAAAAAAGTTCAATAGAGATCTAAAGGATTATAGATCCGCTGTAGTGTTTGAATGGCAAAAAAAACTATTAGAAGAAAAAGAGGGTATTTCTTGGGGACAGAAAGAGGCCCCAATAAAATACGGAGAACCATATTACAACAACCTTCAAACAAACCCCTACCCTTATGAGTACTCTTCTACACCTGGAAGAAGACCTCCAAGGGGCAAGGGCCAACCCTTACACTCCTCTCCATATTATCAACATCAGAATAAAGGACAACAAGGGCCATCTAGAGGAGGGAGTGGTGGGGGGAGATTTGCCAATAAGAGGCCCAATAATAGTGATGATTGGCATAGAAACATGGGACAGTTCCCCCATTATAAGGAGGGAGGTCCACCACAGAGGGACTATCAGTATAACGGCCCACAACAGATACCACATGGGAATTATAAACCACCCCCACGGGGGAAAAACATTCCCTTTCCAGATAACAGAGGAAAGGGTCCATATATGGAAAATAGGACAGGTGGGACAAGACAGAGACCCCCCCAGATAAATCAAGATTTTGAATATGATGTTAGTATTAACAACAGATTTTATCCACTCAGTGATCTGAGAGGCCCAGAGATGGATACTATGGAGAGTCCCAGACCTTCGACTTCAGGGATTGGCACTCTCCAGAATGGACCCCCAGATCTGGGAAGAAAGGAGGGGGGACCATTTCCCTTTGGGGAGTCCTCACAAAACCCCAATTGGGGTTTTCTCCGACCGGGACAAAGCAGGAAAAGGCCGGTAGACACAGAAGAGGAACCAGAGGGGGGAGGAGATTACGAGCTGAAAAGAGCAAAAATGTAGTAGGATCAGGCATTTTCAATTTAAGCTCCAAAGTACTCTCAAAGTCAGAATTACAACTGTTAGATCAAGGCCTCAAATTTGCCCCTCCAAGGAAACTCAATAAATCCGAAACCTACATGGACATACACAAGTTTGTACGAAGAGTGAGCATAAAGAGACACTTTTTATCCAACCCAATCAGTAATCAGGGGAGGAATATCACCCAATTTGTCCATACGGGCCTTACTAACGCATCCTTGTTCAACCCCTCCGGACCCCTTGCTCCGTCTCTGAAGGTATTTAGAGACGTGGTGTTGAGGGATTTGGAGCAAATAGAATGCAAAAAGGTTCGTATGAATAAAGATTTACAAACTGGATTGGAATCCCTGTGTAAGAATAAACAATTGGTGGTTCGCCCTGCAGACAAGGGAGGGGGGATTGCAGTTCTAGATCGGGAAACCTATCTAGAAGAAATGAATAGAATTATAGGGGACCATAATACATATAAGATCTTGCCCTGCGACCCAAAAATCAAATACAAAGCAGCTTTGAGGAAGATTGTGGACAGAGGGGTACAACAAGGTATCCTCACTAAAAAAGAGAGGGCCTAATACCAAAAGCACCACGCACCCCTGTCATTTACTATCTCCCCAAACTGCACAAAGATCCGATCTGCCCACCCGGGCGCCCTATAGTCAGTGGGATTGATTCTCTGACATCCCGGGTGGGCAGATATATTGATTTCTTTTTGCAACCGATTGTAAAAACCATGCCCTCTTATGTGAAGGATTCGAGACATATTATTAATATCCTTGCCATTTATACCCCTACAGAAGGATTACTTCAGGTGACTGCTGACGTCAGCAGTCTATACACTATCATTCCTCACGATTTGGGACTTTCAGCAGTCCGTTACTATCTAGAAGGTGATTCAGAGTTACAGAGGGAACAGATAGAGTTCATTATGGAACTCCTTGAGTTCGCAGCTACACACAATTACTTCTGGTTTAACCAGAAGTTTTATCAACAAGTTAGAGGTGTAGCTATGGGTGCAAAATATGCACCAAGCCTCGCAAATCTGTTTATGGCCCTGTGGGAGGAGAATGTCGTCTATGCCCAAGAGAGACCTGAAGTGGTCCTCTGGGCGAGGTATATAGACGATGTCCTCCTCCTATGGGATGGGCACAGACAGAGTCTAGAGGAGTTCTTTAACATGTTGAATCACAATAATAGGGGGATAGAATTAAAATATGAGGCCCACCCCCAAATAGTTAACTTTCTTGATCTCAATATTGAGATCAAAGATGGATGCTTTAAAACCTCCACCTACTTTAAACCCTCTGACCGTAATTCTTTCATCCCATTGAAAAGTTGTCACCATCAACCGTGGCTTCGAGGGGTCCCAAAAAGTCAGTACATGCGCCTTCGACGCAATTGCACTGACATAGACACCTTTCAACAACAAGCTGGAATCTTGACGCATAGGTTTCGTGAGAAGGGCTATGACCAAGAGTTCCTATCTTCCATTTTTGAGGAGGTGGTTCAGATGGATAGAGGGGATCTCTTGAAAGAAAAAGGCCCTGAGAGTGGGAGAACTGCCCCCCAATTACCGTTTATTACAACTTATTCAGTCCAAGCAAGACAGATCAAACAACTGATAACGAAACACTGGCACATTCTCAAAAACGATCGAGTTTTAGGTAGCTCTCTACCAGAACGACCAGCTATAGTATATAAAGGAGCGTCCTCCCTAAGAAATAGAGTTGCTCCAAATGTCATCAACCCCCCTATTAACAAACCAGTTTTCTTCCAAGATTTAAAGGGCTTCTATAAATGTGGCAGATGTAGGGTATGTTCTTATAATAGTTCCACCACCAGGAGAACACAATCCTTTACCTCTACCAGTCGGTCCACACAGTTTGATATTAGGTCTTTTATTTCATGTAATACTAAAGCAGTAGTATACCTGATACAATATCCATGTGGACTACAGTATGTTGGTAGAACTAAAAGACCCCTTCAAGTTCGGTTAAACGAACATATAACCAATATGTTGTCAGGATTCAGAAACCATTCGGTTTCTAAACATTATAGAGACCATCATAACAGGGATCCCTCTAAAACTATCTTTTTAGGGATAGATCACTACACATCCCATTGGCGGGGGGGTTCTTTGATCAGGGGCATCTCTAAATTAGAGATATCATGGATCTACAGAATAAGATCTTTTGTCCCCCACGGCTTAAACATAGAGGTCGATACCAATGCATTTATAGACAACTCATAATTTCTATGCCTTTATACACTTTGAGACCAGGCTATGGTGGGTTGTGAGTTTGGAATGTGGACCCAATATAATTTGGACCCATATACCATACCCCAAGTTGGAGATCACAATCCAATGACAAGTTACAACACCACAACATCATTTAACATAATGAACAAGTGATAAGATCAAAGTCTAGGAGGGTATGACCTTTATATAATGCCACTGATAGTAGCACCTAGGAGGCAACATTCTCATGGGGAAAATGTTGCCTGGCCACGGTATAAGAAAAAGAAAGATTTATTAACAACAGATAACTCTTATATTATAATCTTTGTTTTTTTGGGCTGTGGGGATTGAACTATCAATGTAAACCTGATCTGGTTCTCTAGCGGCCTTTTTAGGGATAAATGGATATAGCCCTTTAAATTAATTATTTATAATTTGGCTAGATATCCAGTTTTATATATTTTATACAGATTATACATTTTTTAGAACTTTTGAAGGTATAAAGATGATTACAAGCTTGTAATTGTACTAAGGGTTACTATGAAGATCCCGATGATTTAAGAAATCCATAGGGTTATATTTGATTAGTAAAGGTACTTTGACTCCTTTTAAACATCTATTATGGTCAGTACCTTATTATAAGATATCACCCGTTTTTGAGCACAAGTAAAATTTTAAGTACCCTTTAAAAAAGTTGGTACCATATGCTCTTTTATCTCGCGGACAGATTTGTGTTTTGCCATGAGATGAGATTGTCGATACCACTAAAGTGTCTTAATTGAGTGACACGCCAGTTCCATTTTCCATTTTTTATGAATAGCGAGTTTTGGGCAAAAGAGATGTTATTCTTCCCAGACCTAATATGGCCGCTCGCGCCTCAGATTGGGGGACGGCCTTTAGTATGTATATGAGTGGTGATGCAGCGGCGCGCCCTATCCCCGCTGACGACGTCATTTGTGACGAAACGTACGTCCGGGAGGAGGGCGCGCTGACGTCACCACTGTGTTCGAGTGATCGTGTATGATAGCCGGCCGGCACACATGCGGTTTTTATTCATGTCAAATGTGAGTACATCTCTTTGTGTTTTAATAAACGGATCTCTACGTACTTCACTATGAGTCATCCTTTCTCCTATGTGATACACTGACAACTGTGAGTGGGGGAGCGTGATCAAATGTGACAAGAACCTCTAGCCCCTGGTGTTCTTAACAGTGGAAGGTGCTACATAGTGACAAAGGGACCCTTTTCTGAAGTGGAACAAGAGTGACCCACATCCCAGGTCGGTGATTTACAGGCAACTGAACACTCAGTGTTCTGGTAAGCCCCCTTACTATTATTGGTGGCGGACCTCTGACTCACTTCACCTTTCTTTCCTTGTGGTGATTCTACAACTAGGATGAACAACACAGATTTTTAGTGGTGTAGGGAATACCACACCATTGGGACTCTATATTAATAATTTTTATTTAGATATTATTAACGTGAGCGCAGCTTATTGTTTCTTCTGCTGTCATCGCTACCAGCATTACACGATACTCTAGCGCAGTTCAGCGCAGTCTCTCTATATAAAATAAATTAAAACAAATCTAGTATGTTACCCATAGGACTTGACCAACAAACTAAAGCTGCTGTAGACAAGTTAACACCTTTCTCTTGGGCTCCCAACTCTACTTTAACATATTTGGGCACTCAACTTACTGCCCCTACATCCAGACTGTTGCCCACTAACTTTAATGCTTTGATAACGAAACTGTTACAAACTTTGAAAGAACTACAACTCTCTCGGACCTCGTGGGCAGGAAGAATCTCCATTACAAAAATGTTTTTGCTCCCGCACATCCTATACACATTTAGGACTTTACCCTTACCTCTTCTGAACTCTCAACTACATAAACTTCAATCACTAGTCAACAATTATATTTGGGGAGGTAAAAGACCTCGTCTTAAACGCAACACGCTATGCACACCAGAATCGATGGGAGGCATGGGTGCCCCTAATATTCAAGCATACTATAAAGCAACGATCTTGGACCAAGCAAAAACTTGGTGGAACCCATCCTCCTCTAACAACTGGCAACAAATTGAGAGCACAATATTGCTCCCTTTTCCCAAAATTGCTGTTGCAGCACTTCTTCTACAACATCAAGGCGCTCGCACGTACCTAAGTACTGTCAACGCCACCCTTAAGACACTCAAAGCATTCATTCAATCTACTAATAGGATCTCACACTCCTCTCAACTTATCCCACTTGAAACTCTTCACCTACTCACTTCAGTTTTTTCCTTATCTGACTGGATAACTGAAGGCGTGACAACCATCGGACACCTATATGAGGGTGCAACACTAATGACTTTTCAACAACTACAAGCTAAATGGGCGATCCCGAGCACAACTTTCTTCAAATACCTCAGAATACGCTCCATACTTACAATGGTCCTCTCACTCTCCACTAGATGACTTACTCAATTACTACTCCCTACCAGCGGGGGAGAAAAAGGGTATTGCACATATCTACAAAATCCTTACCACCACTAAAAGCAAAGATAAAACACCCACCATGCTATATTGGGAACAATTATTGAATTGTCATCTCACCCCTGCACAATGGTACCGCTCACTACACGTACCTCTTAAGCTCTCCAGATGTAAATCGCACTGGGAAACAGTCCAAAAAATTTTCCACAACTGGTACCTCACCCCATCAAAACTGGCACGCATATACCCCACAACGTCTAACCTTTGTTGGAGAAATTGCGGGCACACAGGATCCGCCTTACACATTTGATGGTACTGTCCACAGCAAAAGAAATATTGGGAAGACCTCTCTTCACTCCTTTTCTCTATCACCTCACTCCACGAACAGCTCACACCCCAAAAGGCTCTATTGGGCCTAGAATTGGAAACCTTACCCAAGCCAACCCATGTGATTGTCTCTCATGCCCTTATTGCCGCCCGTCTAACTCTAGCCAGGCATTGGAAATCAACCACTCCTCCCTCATGTGCTGAAATTGTAATTACTCTCAACACTCAATTCCTCTGGGAATACATGTTTGCTAAAGCAAATCTGAGTCTCCCAACCTTTCGAAAACACTGGAAATTATGGATAAACCATTCTAAAGCGAGTTGTCTCACCTGAATCCAACCCTTGTGGTTGGCCCTACACTGTACCCCTCTACCAGTTTGAGATACGCTGCACCGCATCAATTACCTATTAGCCTTTATGTCCACTAAATTGTTCATGTTAGACCCTCTCTCAATGAGTACATTGACTTATTACTTACTTTCTTATATGTTATATGACACCACTTACTGATATTCTCTTTCATGTGTTCTTGTTTGTGTTGTAATGAACCGATACTGAATGCTGTATTATACAATGCAACACTTATTCTTTGAAAATTTTCCAATAAAATATTTGTGGAAAAAAAAAAAAAAGTCCAACTATCCTTACATTTGACCAAGCAAAGTTAAAGCGGTAGTAAACCCATCCATTTAACAGTTTAAAAACCAGTCACATTTCCGGCACGTGTCGGAGATGTAACACTCCCATTGGTTGTGCTCGAACCCAAACTGTCAAACCATCCAATGGCTGGTGTCATAGCTGATCACATGTGCAGCTTCATGGCAGTTGTAGATTAAACAGAGGCCAAGATGGCAGCTTCCTTGGCTGAAAATGATAGAAGGGTTTACTACCACTTTAAGATCTCACATTGCAGCGTGTTTCAAGGATCAACTCATGACGCCTTTCCCAAGTAAAAGTAGAAAAGAAGCACTTGGCTTAGACATTGCTGAGCTCCCACGGTACTGCACATGTTGGCTCGTTTACTGTGGGGGGGGGTCAATGGTTCAGTGATCATCATGTTCAAAATGGTGTCATCAAGGAAGACAAAATATACCGACATTGCAATTAAAAAGGAAAGCTTTGTATGGAAATGCAAAATTTGCACATAAAACACAGACATCAATTCATGTCAATTTAAAACACGCCATCTTTTATGAAAAATACACACAAAGTTTCTATTTGGAACATTATTCATACCAATTTGTATTTGTATAGTGAATGTATATAATTGGATGATTTTTTTTTTTTTTAATATATCCCCTTTTATAATTGTTTAAAGGAGTTCTACCCAAAAGTGGAACTTCTGCTTTAACCACTTGCCGACCGCCATCTGACGGTGACAGAGTGGCTCATTATCGCCAACCGCCATCATTTGACGACAGCTGTAATAACTAGTGCCGTAAGCGCACGCGCCACCAGAGGCGCGCTTGCGCGCTCACTGTGTCCGGGGGGGAGCCAGGGAGCGGGTAGGGTGGACTTGATCGCCGCCGGCTACCCGCGATGCCCCCCCACAGTGAGAGAGTGGAGGTCCGTGTAAGTAAACACCGATCTCCGTTCTCATAGAGGGGGAAGGGCGGTGATCACAGCCTTCCTCTCTATATGGAAGCTGTGATCATCCCCTTTCCCCAGCCAGGGCAGCCCACACACAGTTAGAACACGCCCAGGGAACACACTTAACCCTTAGAGCGCACCCTCCAGGTTAACCCCTTCCCTGCCAATGGCATTTACACAGTAATCAGTGCATTTGTATAGCACTGATCTCTGTATAAATGCCAATGGTCCCAAAAAAAGTGTCAAAATGGTCCAACATGTCCGCCCCAATATCGCAGTACCGCTAAAAAAAATCACAGATCGCCGCCATTACTAGTAAAAAATAAAAAAATAAATAAAAACCCCAGAAATGAATTCTCATTGTCTGTAAACGCGGCGACTTTTGCGCAAACCAATCAATAAATGCCAATTGCGATTTTTTTTTTACCAAAAATATGAGGAAGAATATAAATCGGCCAAAACTGATGGAAAAAAATGTTTTTTTATATTTTTTTTTTTTTTTTTTTTTGGATTTGTATTTTAGCAAAAAGTAAGAAATTTGGTGTTTTTTTTTGAAAAATTGCCGCTCTTCTTTTGTTTATAGCGGCGATCAGAAATGACGCAGACGGGATCAAATACCCCCAAAAGAAAGCTCTATTTGTGGGGGGAAAAAAAGGAGGCAAATTGTCAGTTAAAGCGACAGTACCAAATAGCAAAAAGTGCTCTGGTCCTAAAGTCCTCCCGGGGCTGAAGTGGTTAAGAGAAGGTGACCCCCTGACATGCAACAAATGGCATGTCATTTTTTTTTGGGGGGGGGGCAGAGTCCCCAGTCCACTTCCACTCCTAGAGCAGAGACTACGGAAGGAAGTCCCCCCCCCCTCTGCAATCATCTGGGACACCTCACAGTTCCCAGAAGGTACACCGGGCATTTACAAGGCGCAGCGTGACTCGCGTGTGCACCCGGCCGGCGCTGAGGGGAGGGGGAGAAGAGCGAGCCCTTGGGGGACCGCATCGCTTGAGCCTGGGACAGGTGAGTGTCCGATTGTTATATTAAATGTTTTTTAGCTGCTGACTTTTAACTGGGTGGAGCTCTGCTTTAAGCGATAGTGATGATACACTCACTAGTGTGACAACCTTCACCACAGATAAGATGGGGGCTTACAAGAAAGCTGGCGACCTCCCTTATTAACTGGGTGGAACTCCGCTTTAATGTTTATTGTAGAAGTATTATTCGATTAGAAATTTACATGTAAAAAATGTTCCCAAAATAAGTCAAAGATTTTTATTTTGCATTTTCTTCAACCAAAAAAGAATATGCAACCACAAACACTAAAGACTGTATAATTTTAAGTTCTTTTAGTTCGTAGAATGTTGTGTATGCAAAGCTATAAAAGTATTTAAAGAGCAATTTGGAGTTATCTCACAAGAGCAGTGGTGGCTGGTGTTCAATATTTTGTGGTAGGCGACATACAAACCTCCCTCCCCTCACACCCCGGCCATTAATCGAATTGGGAAAGTGGCGATCTACTCGCACTACCCCCCCCCCCCCCGGTGCTTGATCAATCAGGAAGGCGGCGATCCACTCGCACTATCCCAACTCCATTACCTTATGGTGCGGGGAGAACGAAAAGGTGGTGGTGCACTGCTGAATCCGGGGTAGGGCTCCTATAAGAGGCTGTTGCTGCCGGGGCCGTTGCTTTTCCTTCTGGCGGAACAGGAGGAGGGTCCTGAGACCAGATTGGCCAGGAGCCCTAAGACTTCCTGGCCAATTGGTCTTAGGACCCGCCTCCTGATTGGCCAGGAGGGGAGGCAGGAAAGAGATTAGCGAATATTAATTTGCTAATGAAACATAAGTGGGTGGGCTCCTTTTTGAAGCCAATTATTGCCTCCAGGTCTAATCAAGTGCTTCAAAAATAAAAGAAAAACATTGAAATCCATGCGTCTGGTGCCCTGCATGGAGATTAGGGGCCGGAAGCATGGATTGGGGGGAAGGCGGTGCCCCTGCACCCCTAATGAGCGGGCCACCACTGCACAGCAGACAAAGCAAAGGCTCCATTAAGTAATTTCTGTAAAAAAAAAAAAGGAAAAGCATTTTCAATCCACAACATTGTAGGTCATTTGGAACGTTTGTGTGTTTATTTACGTTACAACACCTAACTTTTACGAAAAGGAAAAAAAAAAAATGTCTTTAATGAATTACCTCGGAAACGAAACAGACGACACGTCACCACCGGGCGAGTAATCCCCACGTCCCC
>BLSH010462428.1:169522-192269 GCA_018402905.1 Glandirana rugosa | reverse complement strand
TAAAAAAAAAAAAAAAAAAAAAAAAAAAAAAGGAAAAGCATTTTCAGTCCACAACATTTATTGCATTTATTTGTGTGTTTGCAAGATTTACTGGATGTCCTTTTATAAATATTAGTTTGCCTAAATAATTAGAAACGTACATCTATTTATTCTCAAGTAGACTGTTTTCCCTGTTCCCTCAACCCCGGGATAAATTGAGGAATTAGAGATTATTCATAATTTTCCATGGATTTGCCCAAAGCGATGCCCAATGTTTGCATATTCAATAAATGTTTTTTGTTTTTTTTTTTTGAAAAATAAAATTGTATATTTTTTTTTCTTAAAAAAAATAAACCTTTAAAATACATTTGTATTCATTTTTTGTTTTAAATGAACAATGAGATTTAAATGGATTTAAGTTGAAACAAGGAGGCATCATATTTATGCATCAACAGTGGCCATGCTGGTGTTGTATATGTGGTAAATGTTCCACATTTGTTTAAAGTGGATTTCTTATTAGAGGTGTTTGTGACAATATCACATTGGCTGCTTTATGTATACCGACCAGGATCTGGGAATCTCTCTGTGGAGCCGATCTCCCTCACCCAGACCTAGCATTTGGCCACTCTCAGCCTCCATAGTTTTCAGAGGATCACCACCTAGGTAACGGTGAGAAGTTATAAAGCTGCAGTGAAGCACAAGCCCAGCCCGGCTGAGGAAGTTTTCATAAAGTAACATGTATGAGGGTTATGGCCCGTACACACGATCAGAAAATCGGACGAAAAATATCGCATACGATGCGATCGTACGATAATCGGATCGTTAGTACACAGCTTACGAGAGCCGATCACGATAGTTCATCAGATAATATTCGATCGGACAAGCATGAAAATTTTGACCGCATGGTGCCCGATCGTACGATTTTCGTATAATCAGTACAGTTGTCGTCCGACAATGCAATACAAATACACTACAACACATTACATCACTTCCGATTTTTTATTCTGTCGTACGAGAATATTCGTGACTTTAGTATATTCTTCCGATTCAATCTGAGATTAGCATGCAAAAAAAAGGATGATCTGTCGTCCGATTTTCGGATCGTGTGTACGGGGCATTAGGCTGCGCTGTGACGTCACCCGCGGCCGTGCGGCGATGTTATATGCTGGGTCTTCCATGTGACAGTGCTGTACATACCATGCCCGTTTTTACTGTGATTATGCATGTTTTTGGCTTAAATGAACCAGATGGAACATTTTGCAGTGAGCACTTAGATCGGTGTTCTTTATTTATGCAATCCGGGATGCGTCTGACTGAGTCCTCTGAGTGAGAGTTGTAGCAGAGACGGGCTGTGCCTAGAGAGCCTGACCCGGGCTAGGGGGTAACCACGTGGCAGACCACCTCAGGGTCACCAAATTGAGGTGAAAAAAGCAAAATGATCGGTGATGAAGGGACGTGCTATTGGTGTTGATTCACCTCTAACTCCTTTATTGCTGGGACTGTTAGTGCATCCTGTGCACATTGTGTTTATCTCTGCATATAGGATTGATTTCTTAGAGCCGGTTCACACTGAGGCGACTTGTCAGGCGACTCAAGTCGCCTGACAAGTCGTCCCCATGCAGTGCAATGGAACCGTTCTAATAGGAGCGACTCAGGTCGCTCCGACTTAGAAAAAGGTTCCTGCACTATTTCGGGGCGACCTCAGCGCGACTTGCATTGACTTCTATGTAAAGAAGTCTCCTTGCAAGCCTCAAACGGCGTGACTTGCTTTGCCCTGCAAGTCGTGCCGCCTCAGTGTGAACCGGCTCTTAATGCACCATGGGCTCTTTTAACCATTTACCTTAATGCCATGCACCTGTGTTGTTAAGTTTGTCTGTGAGAATTTGTGGATATCTCATTTGTGCTAGCTGCATTCTGTTTTTATAGGCTTTACATATATTTGCACTGATTGTATGCATTATTTTTATCTGATTGATGTAGATAAGTATAGGTCTCCTTTGGCTTACACTTAGTGTTAGTGTGTCTACACAGAATTGCACCTTATCAGTAATTTACATAGGTTCATCTCACCTAGTAGGTGTTTATATTTTGGTAGAGTCTGCATCACTTATATCCAGGTGGATTTATATCCACTTGGCTGATTTATAGCAGTGGTTCTTAACTCCGGTCCTCGGGCCCCCCCAACAGGCCAGATTTTAAGTATTACCTTGGGGAGATGCAGACTAGAATACTGCAATCACTGAGCAGCGAATGATATCACCTGTGATGTATTTCAGTTATCCTGCAAACCTGGCCTGTTGCCCTTAGACCGGAGTTGAGAACCACTGGTTTATAGTGATGTAATAAGCGCGGTTTATCTTCTTTTTGTTTATTCGGATATCTGAATGGTGCCTGCAGCTACTCAAAGTCCAGGACATCAATAGGCGTCCACCTGAGAAGTGGTTAAACAGACACGTCTGTAAATTTTTAGATTAAATTTAAGATATTTTTTTCCATATATAGAAATATGAAAACGTCAATTTTGATGAATGGGCTGATATTTGGGGCATATATTCCTTGTAACTTACATTTGGGTCTCTACATCTTAAAATTTCCAGAGTAAAACCATACCATATTGTAAGATATCATAGAGGGGTTATTTGGGGCTCTGTATCTTTAAATTTCAAAAGTAAAATAACACAATATTGTAAATGTGACAACCCTGATATTTCATAAATTACATTAGGTTATATATTGTGCCATCTAGTTTTTCTGTCAAATATGCAACCAACAAAATTTGATAGCATGACCACTGATTTGGAACTGTCTGATGGCTCGACTCCAGTCTACCAGCACAGTCTCAAGAGTATAGAGGAGATTCCAGGAGACAGGCAGTTACTCTAGAAGAAGAGCTGGGCAGGGCCATAGAAGGTATTGAACCCAGGACCAGTATCTGCTCCTTTATGCAAGGAGGAACAGGATGAGCACTGCCGGAGCTCTACAAGATTACCTCCAGCAGGCCACTGGTGTGAATGTCTCTGACCAATCAGCAACAGACTTCATGAGGGTGGACATCGACTCCGCCCGACCTGCAGCCCCACTCATGGAGCGCATGAGCACGAGAGCGCGACTGCCCTTTATAAACGGCGATCTGCGCATCAGAGCCAACTTGCGGCCGCTGGCAAGAGGTTGATGGACCAACAATTCTTTGGGATGATGGCTTACTTGCTTTGTTGCAGACCCTCAGTTACATATCATGCCTGCAGCTAGAGTTGCGGATGAACCTGCATCCAATGTTGGGGTCGGAATAAGGACTAAATTAGGGGGCAGGGGGTACATGTAAATGTGTCATGCCATACATTTGTGTTGCCATGTTCAGTCACTACAGCTGCTCCATATTCACCCCCTTCAGCAGCTCATGCAAAGTTGCCTCCACGTCTGGCAGTTTTACAAATTTTGACCATATTTACTCTGAGTGTTTTTGGCACCTTAAAGACACAACCTTAATCTTGCAGTGAATCTGTCAAATATCCGTAAAAGCTGTTGGTAAGTGCTTTGCCAGCCTGAAATTTATGGGGTTAGCCCTCCAGTGGGAACTAATCAAGCTAGGAGATGTGGACGCTGCATTTTATTGGTCCGATTGTGGCAAAGTGGCGGATGTTGTTTCCAAGTTTCAGCCATCTTTCTTTTTGCCCCTTAACCACTTCACCCCCGGAAGGATTTCCCCCTTTAGAACCAGATCACTTTTTGCGATTCGGCACTGCGCCGCTTTAACTGACAATTGCACGGTCGTGCGACGTTGTACCCAAACCAAATTTGCGTCCTTTTTGCCCCACAAATAGAGCTTTCTTTTGGTGGTATTTGATCACCTCTGCATCATTTCTGATCGCCGCTATAAACAAAAAAAGAGTGACAATTTTGCGAGAAAAAAAAGTTTTCTTTTTGCTAAAATACAAATCCAAAAAAATATAAATAAACCTTTTTTTTTTTCATCGGTTTTGGCCAATTTATGTTCTTCCTCATATTTTTGGTATTGTGCAAAAGTTGCCGTGTTTACGGATGGTGAGAATTACTTTCTGGGGTTTTTATTGTTTATTTTTTATTATTTTTTACAAGTAATGGCAGCGATCTGCAATTTTTAGCAATACTACGATATTGCGGTGGACATGTCGGACCATTTTGACACTTTTTTGGGCCCAATGACATTTTTACAGCGATCAGAAATTTAAATATCCACTGATTACTGTATAAATGGCATTGGCAGTGAAGGGATTAACCTGCAGGGGGCAGGGAAGGGGTTATCTGTGTTCCCTAGGTGTGTTCTTACTGTGGGGGGGGGGGAGCTGGGCTGTTATGGGCATAAGAGATTTAACTGATCCCAGTGACAGGGATCAGTAGATCCTATGCCCGCACTGACAGAGGAGAACCGCCCTGTTTACATCGGCGGTAACCCATTCTTTTTGCTGTGGGCGCTCATCGCGGCTTGCAAGCGGACATCGGGTCCACCCAGGCCGCGGGCACACCTCAGGAGTGCGGCGGGCGCACGCCACCTAGCGGCCACTCTGCAAATTGCTGCTTATTTACGGCGAATCGCAGGACCCGTCCACACTGTCACAGTAAATATACTGCTCGCGGTGTGGAAGGGGTTAAATGTCATGTGAAAGCCTACTCTGCCAATTGACCAAGGCCTTAGTCTAGTACTTTGGCAAAACCCACCAACTTCTAAACATCGATTACTTTTTTTTTTTAATTTCAGCCAACATTGGTTGCAGCTGGATCAGCACCCCTGCCACCTGGGCGCAGCAGACTTGTCAAAGTTGGTGAAAGGTTGGCTGCCCAGGCAGATAGATTATGGGAGCAAAGGAGGGCTTCTTCAGTAAATACTTTAGAAAGGTTAGCGGAGCTCCTACAGCAAGCCTTGGACCAACAAGCTCAGGACTACCAGCAGTTCCAAGAATTTCAACCTTGGGGCCAGAATGAGGTTTCACTACTCCAAATGCTGACTACAGCCACAAACAACCAGACTGCAGTCCTGCAGCAAAGTAGGGAGTAAACTGGGGTCCTGTGTTTAGCTGTACAGCAATGGGCAGACATTCTCACTGCAGGGACAGGAGAAGTGAAAAGCAATGAATGTGCTGTGTTGCAGCAAGTCATGCTTGTAGAAAAACCTTAGGGTGAAGGCCAGGGGATGCCTGATCCAGAATTACTCCAGCTTGACCCTTCTTCACAACCTCAATTGGTTCAGATCCCCACTTCATCAAATGCCACCACATTCTAGAAGGACCAGACCCACACCAACCCAAATCACACACATTGGTCGGTTGTTCCATTCACAATCCCAGAACATTTCTTTCAGGATTATATATATTGTATATATGTGTGTTATATGCCATTTACAGACATCACTTACCAGCAACACAGTGCATTTCTTTGTGCCATCCAATTTTCTCTTTTTTTTTTTTTTTTTACGCCCCTTTTTCCTTACGCCCCCTTTTTTTTTTTTTCTTTTTTCTTTGCTTCTATGTATGGCCATTTTGATCTTTGGGAATTTGTATTAAAGTATTTCACCTGCTTTGACATTTCACCCCAATTTCAATTAACTCATCCTTTCTCTGCATTTGCTGGAAGACTTTTTGTATATTTGTGTGTTATATGCCATTTGCAAACATCACTAACCAGCAACATCAGTGCATTTTTTTTGTGCCATCCCATATTTTTAAAAATTTAATATTTTTTTTTACGCCCCTTTTTTCTTACGCCCTTTTTTTTTTTTCTTTGTGTCTATGTATGGCCATTTTGATCTTTGGGAATTTGTATTAAAGGATTTCACCTGCTTTGACATTCCACCCCCAATTTCAATTAACCAATCCTTTCTTTGCATTAGTGGGAGACTCCTCCCCATTTTCCCTTTCTTTTTGTATATATGTGTGTTATATGCCATTTGTAAACATGCTGTGAACAAGGCTACAAGCCGAAACGCGTCTGCTGTATTTTTATGGGCATGGAATAAATTCATTGGATATCGTACTTCAGTGTGCCGGTTCTTTTTGCTGTATCTAATTTGGACTATCGGATGAGGAGGAACATCCTGAACCTGACACAGGTGTGCATACTTTTATAATGAACTGAATTTTTTTGTGCTCTGGGTTTTGAGCGGTGCACCTTTTGTGGTTTGCATTTCTTTTAAGATCTCCTTCCAAATAATCCAACTTTGGTATCAGTGGCTCCCTACACTGAACACTGGACTTTCGGGATCTCTTATTTCTAGACGCTCAGAAGAGACAACCAAGTCCTATTTATGAATGATTTCCCTGGACTGAGCTCTGTCTCTGAAAGCCATCTCTGTCCCTGTTCTGATATATGAATCACACTTTTCCCTACAGGCAGCTTCAATGTCCTTGTATTTTGGTACAACCCCCTCTCCCTCACCTCCCTCTCCCAACACACAAATGGCTGACTACTTCTCCTCTCCACCCAGATATAGTCACCATTCACCCCGCCCACTCATCACATGACCCATACCAACCAATGAATGTGAAGGTGTCCAAAGCTCCAGCCCTTCCCACTCACTAATCACATGACCAATACCAACCAATGAATGTGTATGTGTCACTACCACCAGTCTTTCTCCTTCACTGATCCCATGGCCTCCCTCATTAGCTATTCATACTGACCTACAGCTCTTCCCTTTCCCAACTTAACCCTTTTATGTCTCTCTCTTGGATGAT
The DNA here is from genome assembly GCA_018402905.1 of Glandirana rugosa. Lineage (NCBI taxonomy): Eukaryota > Metazoa > Chordata > Amphibia > Anura > Ranidae > Glandirana > Glandirana rugosa. The sequence goes on along the minus strand of BLSH010462428.1, from coordinate 185,583 downwards.
GTATAGAATCTTAATGTAAGAAAACTGCCCCCCTACATCTATTGGATGGAGGAACTCATCTGGTTTTGTCTACTAGTGCAGTGGTTCTAAACCTTGGTCCTCAAGTACCCCCATAACAGGCCATGTTTGCAGGTTTTCCTTTATCTTGCACAGGTGCTTTAAATCAGAGTCAATGGCTTGGAATTTTGGACAGATATTTTATCTAATGCCTCGTACACACAGGTCAACGATCATGTACAACAGGTCGTACGAATAATCTTTGTATGCTAAATTGACCGTTAGTACACGCGATTAGAACAGCCGACATACGACGGTCGTACAAGGGGAGTTGTATGAGCAGACTAGAAAACTTGGTAGTACCAACAAGCTCTCATACGACCGTTGTATCGTGTGTACAGAGCAGTTGGCCCAACAAGTTGTATTGTGCAAAACACGCATGCTCAGAAGTAAGGAACGTCTGGACACAAATTACATGCACCTGAACTTTCTCTTTATATGTTATTTACACGTCACTACGTTCGGCTTGGTCGTACGATCGCTTAGTGCATGTCAGTACGCGAGATACAACAGCCAAAATATGATTTGAGCCGTTCGGTCGTACAATCGTCGACCCGTGTGTACGAGGCTTAAGACAGTGGTTCTCAACTCCTGTCCTCGGGACCCGCTAACAGGCCAGGTTTGCAGGATAACTGAAATGCATCACAGGTGATATCATTTGCTGCTCAATGATTGCAGTATTCTAGTCTGCATCTCCCCAAGGTAATACTTAAAATCTGGCCTGTTAGTGGATCCTGAGGACCGGATTTGAGAACCACTGATCTAAAGCCTCGTACACACGGGACGACAATCGTATACAACAGGTCGTACTAACGACTGTTGTATGCGAAATCGATCGTTCATATGCGCGATTAGAACAGCCGACATACGACGGTCGTACAAGGGGAGTTGTATGAGCAGACTAGAAAACTTGGTCGTACCAACACGCACTCATACAACCGTTGTATCGTGTGTACAGAGCAGTTGGTACAACAAGTTGTTTTGTGCAAGAAGTCAGGAACGGTCGGATGCTAATTACATGCACCTGAACGTTCTTTCTGTGGTCGTACGATCGTGTAGTGCAGTCAGTATGCAAGTTACATTATGCAACATACGATTTAAGACGATCGTACGTACGATCGTCGTCCCATGTGTACGAGGCTTAAGAGAAATTCCCAAAACATGGCCTGTTGGGGGTAATTGAGGACCGAGGTTGAGAACCACTGTATTAGAAAGAAAGAAACATGGAAACCGGTTCCTACAGACATCTCCCCACTTCTCCTCCAATGACAGAACTACCCTGTGCCTGTGTGCGGTGTTACATGGTCAGTCTGGCTGACAAAAAAAAAAAATATGCAATTAGCGGACCTCCAGATGTTGCAGGACTACAAATCCCATGAGGCATAGCAAGACTCTGATAGCCACAAGCATGACACCCAGAGGCAGAGGCATGATGGGACTTGTAGTTTTGCAACAGCTGGAGGTCCGCTAATTGCTTATCCCTGATCTAGATCAACCAATAAAAGGGGAAAAATAAATAGTAATATCATACAATGCTATATACACAATCCTATACCTACAGCTCATCCAGAGGAAGGCAAATCCTAGCGAAGCGCGATCCGATTCTCTCCCGCAGGGAAAAAAAGTTTTCCCGTCTTATCATCTGCTGATACGGAATTTTATTTATTGTTTTATCGTTCATAGGACAGGGGGGGGGTCTTCTTATTGATGAGAATAAATGTCCAATTTTCTACTTTTACATCTTACTCTGTGTGTGATAGAAATTAAGCTTTCTGTTATCCGCACTCTTGTATGAGGGTTGGGGGGGTTCTAAAAAAATGGGGGTTGCATGGTTTGCCTCATTATTAGTATTAGCGTCTTTTCTCACCATGTAGACCAGGGATAAGCAATTAGCGGACCTCCAGCTGTTGCAAAACTACAAACCCCATCATGCCTCTGCCTCTGGGTGCCATGCTTGTAGCTCTCAAGAGTCTTGCTATGCCTCATGGGACTTGTAGTGCTGCAACATCTGGAGGTCCGCTAATTGCATAACCCTGATGTAGACCCTCAGCCCAGGTCCACATTATAGCGATGCGGGAACCGGCACGATTCCAGCGCGGGGTCCCGCATCCGCACCTCCCCCCACAGTCAGGTCACACTGCCCTCTGTGTATCCATTACAAAGTTAATGACACCCCCAGATCGGCTCGCATGTGAACTGTGGATTTGGGCAGGAATCTGAATCAGGAGAGCACCCATGAGATCCGATTCCAATTGGGGGGGGGGGGGGGGAGTCCCTATAACTTTTTTTTAGTGTGAATCCGATGCGAGTTCAGCCATACAAACTGTAATGCTGAACTCGCATCGCACAGACATCGCATGTGATTGGTGCCTGTGGTGCGGGTGCGAATGGCATGCGATGGCTGAAAAGGTTTTATGTAATCCTCCAATTGGTATGATGTGATATCATGTTGTGGTGGGGGGATGCAGTGTGGGTGGCTTTGTGTCTCCTGGTTAATATTCACCTTATTCTGTACCCAGATTGATTCTGTGAAAGTTGTGTACAATATAAGATTCACCCGTTGCTGACCGAACCACGTACATTTACTGCGGGGCGGCAGCTCCTCAGTGCAAAATCACCGCACACGTACGTGATTCTGTACTTCCAGGGCGTGTACGTGCACCGCCGCCCCGATCCCACTGTGATTGGACACAATGGAGCCAAATCAGAGGGACCCACCGAATACTCGACGCACATGCAGAATGGCGGTCTTTCTATGAAAACAAAGCAGAATGGCGGTCTTTCTGTGTAAACAAGGCAGAATGGCGGTCTTTCTATGTAAACAAGGCAGAATGGTGGTCTATGTATGTAAACAAGGCAGAATGGTGGTCTATGTATGTAAACAAGGCAGAATGGCAGTCTTTCTATGTAAACAAGGCAGAATGGCGGTCTTTCTATGTAAACAAGGCAGAATGGCGGTCTTTCTATGTAAACAAAGCAGAATGGCGGTCTTTCTGTGTAAACAAGGCAGGATGGCGGTCTTTCTATGTAAACAAGGCAGAATGGTGGTCTTTCTATGTAAACAAGGCAGAATGGCGGTCTTTCTATGTAAACAAGGCAGAATGGCGGTCTTTCTGTGTAAACAAGGCAGAATGGCGGTCTTTCTGTGTAAACAAGGCAGAATGGCGGTCTTTCTGTGTAAACAAGGCAGAATGGCGGTCTTTCTGTGTAAACAAGGCAGAATGGCGGTCTATGTAAACAGGGCAGAATGGCGGTCTTTCTATGTAAACAAGGCAGAATGGCAGTCTTTCTATGTAAACAAGGCAGAATGGCAGTCTTTCTATGTAAACAAGGCAGAATGGCAGTCTTTCTATGTAAACAAGGCAGAATGGCGGTCTTTCTATGTAAACAAGAAATAACGCCGTTCTGTAACAAGGGAAGACAGAGATATGCATTCCTGCTTAGCAGAAACAAAAGATCACTGTCTTCCCACCGTAGAAACCGATCCCCACACAGTAAAGCCTCGTACACACGATTTGACGGTCATACGACCGTTGGTACGCGCGATTAGAACAGCAGACGTACACCGGTAGTAAGTTGGATGAGCAAACTAGAAAAATTTGGTAGTACCAACAAGCGGTCATACGACCGGTGTATCGTGTGTACAGAGAAGTTGGTCCAACAAGTTGTACTGTGCAAAACACGCATACTCAGAAGTCAGGAACGCACGGAAGTGTCCGTTCGTTCCTAATTAACAAATTACATGCACCTGAACCTTCTCTTTATACGTTCATTACACGTCACTACGTTTGGCTTGGTCGTACGATCGTGTAGTGCATGTCAGTACGCAAGTTACATGATCCAACATACGATTTGGTCCGTTCGGTCGTACGACCGTCGAACCCTGTGTACGAGGCTTTAGAAAGCACTCCCTTAACCCCTCGATAGTTAACCCCTTCCCTGCCAGTGCCATTAGCACAGTGACAGTGCATTTTTTTTTTAACACTGATCATTGCATTAGTGTCAGTGGTCCCCAAAAAGTGTCACTTAGTGTCTGATTTGCCCGCCGCAGTATCGCAGTCCCGCTATAAGTTGCTGATCGCCGCCATTACTAGTAAAAAAAATAAATAAATAAAAATTCTATAAATCTATCTCATAGCTTGTAGATTATATAACTTTTGCGCAAACCAATCAATGTACGCTTATTGGTATTTTTTTTTACCAATAATATGTAGAATAAATATATATCTGCCTAAACTGATGAAGAAATTTTATTTTTTACATTTTGTTATTTGATATTTTATAGTAATAAATATATTGTTTGTTTTTTTTCTCTTTTTTTTGTTTGTTTATTTGTAGCGCAAAAAATAAAAACCGCGGAGGGGATCAAATACCACCAAAAAAAATCTATATTTGTGGGGGTAAAAGGACGTCATTTTTATTTGGGTACAACGCCACACGACCGCACAATTGTCAGTTAAAGTGACGCAGTGCCATATCACAAAAAATGGCCTGGTCATGAAGGGGAGGGGGGAAGCTTCTGGAGCTGAAGTGGTTAATCCTTGTTAGATTGTGAGCTCTTAGGACCCTTTCATGTAATGCTTTCACATCTGCCTTCCATTATACACAATTACAGGTGATATAAACACACCTTTATAATCTGGCCGGCCTAATTACAGCAACAAATGAATTCAGCTGTGGTGTATGCCGGGCGTTCTGTGTGAGAAGTTCACCTTTGAACAGAAAAAAAGAAGATAAATGCACATTATTTTGCAGGGGAAATAATGGGCATTCACTATTTGTTTTAGTAGGAGCCTTTAATCAGATGCTGTAGATGTGGAGGTAACCCAACCCCCCCCCAGACCTTAGAAATTAGTGGGTACCCCCCTACTAGTGTATGAGGCTTTATAAAGTGGTAAGGCCTTATGTATCATGGCTTTTCCAAGCCGGCAGAGCAGTGCAGCAGCTTTTCTCCATGAAATAAAACAAGTTTCCTAGCATAGAACAATAAAGCCTCGTACACATGGTTCGATGGTCGTACGACTGAACGGACCAAATTGTATGTTGGCTGTTGTATCTAGCGTACTGACATGCTAGGGTTGCCACATCATCCCTTTAATCCAGGACACATATGGATTGCACAGGTTGTTCTGGGGATAATTTAATGCAGATGAGGCACCAAGTGAATTTAATTACCACCTTAATCAGCCACAGGATCTGTGTAATTAATATGTGTCCTGGATTAAAGGGATGATGTGACAACCCTATGACATGCACTACACGATCGTACGACCAAGCTGAACGTAGTGACGTGTTATGAATGTATAAAGAGAAAGTTCAGGTGCATGTAATTTTGTGTCCGGCCGTTCCTGACTTCTGAGCATGGATGTTTTGCACAATACAGCGCGTTGGACCAACTTCTCTGTATACACGGTTTGATGGTCGTACGACCGAATGTCTCAAATTGTATGTTGGCTGTTGTATCTAGCATACTGACATGCACTACACAATCATACAACCAAGCCGAACGTAGTGAACGTATAAAGAGAACGTTCAGGTGCATGTAATTAGCGTCCGGCCGTTCCTGACTTCTGAGCATGTGTGTTTTGCACAATACAACTTGTTGGACCAACTTCTCTGTACACACGATACAATGGTCGTATGACCGCTTGTTGGTACTACTGCTTGTTGGTACTACCAAGTTTTCTAGTTTGCTCATACAACTTCTGTTGCGCAAAAGTTACAGCGTTTACAAACTATGGGAATTGGTTTATGGCGTTATTATAATTTTTTTTACTAGTAATGGCGGTGATCTGCGATTTTTATCGGGACTGCGATATTGCGGCTGACATGTCGGACATTTTTGACACTTTTTTGGGACCGATGACATTTATACAGCGATCAGATCTAAAAATAGACACTGATTACTGTATAAATGTCGTTGGCCGGGAAGGGGTTAACACTAAGGGGGCAGTGAAGGGGTTAAATGTGTTCCCTGGGCGGGTTCTAACTGTGTGGGGTCTGGCAGGGACATGAGAGATCTAACTTATCCCGATCACGGGGATCAGTAGATCTGTCATGCCCCCCCTCACAGAGCGGGGAACCGCCGTGTTTACATCCGCGGTTCCCCGTTCCGGCTCTCCTTTAAGGGATCGCGGGGCTCCGGCTGGACATCGGCGTGCGGCGGGCGTGAGTGCGCGTCGCCGGCAGCTGAGAGGGTGCACCTGGAGCGCGCAAAGGGGCGGACGTCAATGGACAGCCCCCCGGCAATTCAGATCCGTGCTGTAGCCGTCAATTGGCTACATCGCAGATCTGAAGTGGTTAAAGTCCCAAACTTCACCAATTAATGTTTTTAGCCGACAGGATCGGATTGGACGTCAGCAGGTACATGACCATGTACATCCACCGCTCCATAGAGAGCAATGGATGGGCCAATCGGGTCCACCTGAAAAACTAACAGGAGGACCCAATTGGAATGTTCATGTGAAAGAGTCCTAATGTAAGCAAAGTATGGATAGTTTTCATGAGGAGCAGAGACTCCACGATACTCAACACATCTCTATATTATGGGTTATCACGAAATAGTGTTTTTATGTGGAACATGTGAGTGCATCCCTTTTGCTCTTTAATAAAACGTATCTGGCAATATTGCACACCATGAGGTTTATCTTTTTATCTCAGTGGGATGGTATAATCCAGGGATATGCAATTAGCGGACCTCCAGCTGTTGCAGAACTACAAGTCCCATGATGCATAGCAAAACTCTGACAGCCACAAGCATGACACCCAGAGGCAGAGGCATGATGGGACTTGCAGTTTTGCAACAGCTGGAGATCTGCTAATTGCTTATCCCTGGTATAATCTATTGTGGTCTCATTGTTGGAGTATTGAGAAAGCCAGGCCCAGACCGTGGTGTTTACATCGGTGTCCCTCCTGACCTACCTGGATTGAATTGTGTGGAGACTGAACGATTTCCCTTACTATTCAACTTTTTTTTTTCCATCTTGGATATCTTTGACTTTAGGTCTAAACACTCAATTAATAATGAGGGCATAGTTAGTGCTAACAAAGAATTGTCTGATGATTTGAGTTGCTTGTTTCTCAGATTGAAGAATTTGGTCACGTCAGAATTGCACACTTAAAGTGGTTGTATACTCTCCTATCGTTTTCAGCTAAGGAAGCTGACATCTAAAGCCTCATACACACGGGCCGACGATCGTACGACCGAACGGCTCCAATCGTATGTTGGCTGTTGTATCTTGCGTACTGACATGCACTAAGCGATCGTACGACGAAGCCGAACGTAGTGTTGTGTTATGAACGTATAAAGAGAAAGTTCAGGTGCATGTAATTAGCGTCCGGCCTTTCCTGACTTCTGGGCATGCGTGTTTTGCACAATACAACTTGTTGGACCAACTTCTCTGTACAAACGATACAATGGTCGTACGACCGCTTGTTGGTACTACCAAGTTTTCTAGTCTGCTCATACAACTTCTGTTGTACGACCGTCGTACGTCAGCTGTTCTAATTGCGCGTACTAACGGTCGAATTAGCATACAACGGTCGTTCGTACGACCTGTTGTATACGATCATCGACCCGTGTGTACGAGTCTTTAGCCTCTGTTTAATCTGCAACTGCCATGATGCTGCCCATGTGATCCATTATGACACCACCCATTGGATGGTTTGCTAGTTTGGTTGAGAGCACAATCAAGGAGACAGCTAGCATTTCCGGCATGCCAGGAATATTGACTCTTTTTTTGACACTATCAAATCGATGGGTAGACAACCGCTTTAAGCCTCATACACACGGGTGTGATGGTTGTACGACCGGATGTCCAAAATTGTATGTTGGCTGTTGAGTGTCGAATACTGACGTGCACTAAGCGATCGTATGTGACGCGCTACGAGCATGTAAAGAGGAAGTTCAGGTGAATGTGATTTGTTGGTCCAACTTCTCTGTACACACGGTACAATTAGAGTTGCCACCTTATCCCTTTAAACCTGAACACATATTAATTACACAGGTTGTTCTGTGGCTGATTAAGGTGGTAATTAAGCCCACTTAGTGCCTTATCTGCATTAAATTGGCCTGAGAACCTGTGTAATTCATATGTGTTCGGGTTTAAAGGGATGAGGTGGCAAAAGGGTTGCCACATCATCCCTTTAATGCAGGACACCTATCAATTACACAGGTTGTTCTGTGGCTGATTAAGGTGGTAATTAAACTCACGTGGTGCCTCATCTGCATTAAATTAGCCTCAGAACATCCTGTGTAATTCATAGGTGTCCTGGATTAAAGGGATGATGTGGCAACCCTAGGTACAATGGCTTGTTGGCCAACAAAAGTTTTCTAGTCTGCTCATCCAACTCCTGTTGTACAACCGTTGCACGTCGGCTGTTCTAATCGCTCGTACTAACGGTCGGATGATCGTACAACAAGCTGTTGTACAACCATTGTGTACCGTGTGTATGGGCCTTAACTGGGACATTGCTTTCTTTGAAAACTATATTGCGGAGAGCATGGTCCTCTGAAGTTTAAGATGGGAGGTAGCCCCCCAAAGTGACATTACTGACGTGGCTGAATGGTTTTAATATTTTAATAAAGCAGGGTTAGGATTGCTGAATTATATGCTTGGGGGGAAAAAAGACAAAAAGTACAGAAACTGGATGAGGAAAATAGTTCTCTCAAAGAGAAACTTAATCCTAATAAGGGAAATGAGGAATATGCTAAAATATCTGATAGTTTAAAGCAACACTTAAGGCCTGTACACACGGTACAATTATCGGCTGTAAATTGTTGTACGAAAGCCCGCCGTCCGATAATCCGACAGCCGATTTGCAATTATCGTCCAACAAAAGTTCTATGGGAAGACTAGATAACTTTTGTCTGCATGTCGGCTCATGTGTACAGAAGTTGGACAAACAAAAGTTGTAAGTACAAACACGCATGTTCGGAACCTAGGAACGACCCGGAAGTGTTCAGGCTTGTAAACCTACATTCATCATTCACTTTCCTGGTGCCTCCATGACAGCTAGGGTTGCCATATCATTTAATCCAGGACACATATTAATTACACAGGTTCTGTAGCTGATTAAGTTGGTAATTAAACTCACTTGGTGCCTTATATGCATTAAATTATCCTCAGGACCTGTGTAATTCATATGTGTCCTGATTAAAGGGATGATGTGGCAACCCTAATGGCAGCATACATATGGTTGCTCCACCCCCAACCAGCCCAAAGGACCAGTTTAACTCTATAAATCTAAGAGTTGCCCCCCACCCAGTAGGGTTGCCATATCATCCCTTTAATCCAGGACACATATGAATTACACAGGTTGTTCTGAGGCTAATTTAATGCAGATAAGGCACCAAGTGAGTTTAATTACCGCCTTAATCAGCCACAGAACCAGTGCAATTGATATGTGTCCTGGATTAAAGGGATGATGTGGCAACCCTACCACCCAGGCATTCTTTCTTCTGTCCTCAAGCCTACAGGATCACGGTAGCAGCATTTACCACACCATTTACATTTGGTGCAACCATCGCAGGTTCATGTATGGAAGCCTTGTGTATGGAGTCCCATGACTTGGGCGTGCCACAAAAGTATGGGAAGAATTATAACATACATATACAGTATGGGAGGTATATCTCTTTTTTTCTGTTATATATAGGAATTACACTATCGATCCCTTTCATTCTTTCCCTTACTACCTGGATGTGGAAGGTTGTATTAAGGACATCAGGATAGCAGTGGCCCATGACCCCTGGTAACCCTATGAGTACCTAGATTGGCGTCCACGTGTTTTACCCCTGCAAGGGTGATGCCATCTAGTAAGTGGGGTATCTGAGGGGAGCCTGAGTGACCTGCATGCTAAGACAATGTATTGCACTGCCCACAAAGGATTTGATATGAACTACTGTTAAAAAAATTTGCATATATTATTTAAGGACCAAGAATCTTGTTTTCCCTATGGCACACCAGTGGCTTAAAAACCACCTAGGACTTCAATGTTGAGCACTTTTTTGAACATATCATTGTTTATGTACTGTCATGATTATACATCTGCACACGCTGGAACACACGTTTACACCAAATATTACACTGAATTTTTTCTAAGGTTGACACATGCACTAGTAATTTTAATATTTATAAATTGATAGAAGGATTATTTTTAACACAATATAGAGCACCTTACAAGTATTATTCATTTCACTTGGGCAGCGTCTAGTCCCTATAGCTTTACAAAAATATGAGAACCCATTTTTCTGTGGATCTTATTGGGGTTCTGGGGCAATAACTCCCCTTGGTTACCCTTACTTGTCTTTGAAAGAACACGTATGGTTTGCCCTATCTGCGAAAGTGCAGGAGCCATAGGAGTCTCGAGAAGCTTCCCTCCATGATTTCTTACCCCTGCAGCCAATCTATGAGTTGGCCGGGCGCTATCTGGCGGTATCAAGGTGTGCAGCAGAAGGCCAAGGAGGAGCTGTGAGGATGCTCATGCAGGGAGGAGGTAGTAGGGAAGCCTTCGCCGACTAAAGGATGGAAGCCTGCTCACATCGCGACCTGAAAGTAGAAGGTGGTGCTTTGCGTGCGCTCCCCACATGGAATACATGGAGGAGCGGCGACATTGCCGGCGCATGCGTGGTGGCTATTTGAAGCCAGTGGTGGCCATCTTGGTACTCCCAAAGCCGGTATTACTACAAAAACAATGTTAGAGTTCTGTGTGTGGCTGGCAGTTAAAGGGGAAACATCTCCCTGTGGGAATAGTTCCCTTTTGACCTGTCGTGTCAGCTTTTGACTGGTTGTCCAAGGAGGCCTGCCAGGGTAGGAAAAAATAAATAAATACAGAAAAAAAAAAAAATCACCAAAACACATATTTCTGATTTGTTTTAGCCGTTCCGGTTAGTCCTCAACATACCACTAACTAGGTAAGTGGCTGCAACGATCAGGTACGTTTATTGATGGGTGTACTGAAAACTGCTATCTTTTATCTTCATTACAGCCCACACTGCAGCTCATCCCGCAGGAAGTCTTCCCATGGGAGATCAAGAAGTCACAGTGGATCGAGGCATATACACTCTTCAGCTCAGGCCTCACATAGTTCACAAAGGTCTACACCCCACGCCTCGAGCAGACAGGATTCCACACGCACTTCTTCCCGACCAAATAAACATTTTGCTGGGTGTGTGGAAAGCAAGCCCTCCTGGGTAAATTAGTCTGTGGAAAATGTTTTCAGGAGGCCGTGGATGACTGAGAGAAAGACGAGCAAGAGTCCAGGATAAATATGAGAAAATTATTCAAGGACTCAATTAGAGAACTGGCATTATCACAGGACTCACCAATTCCATCAACAGGGGGGGGGGGGTCTGGAGAGAACTACGGCTCGAGCAGAATGTGAGTCCAGCTCTGATACTTTCCTCATTTAAAGAAGAAGCTGGAATCCTTCCCGCTTAAGGAAGAAATTAAAGAGCTGATATTGGACAAAGGCCAACCGCGTATAACCGCTTCCACAAACTTTACCCATTCGCAGAATCGGACACCCAATTGTTTGATGCTCTTCCAGCTGTAGATGCCTCTATCATGAAGTTGGCCAGGAATACTACCCTACCTATGGAAGACGCAGTCTCCTTCAGAGATGTCTTAGATAGGAGAATCGAATCAGACCTTTAAAAAACAGGCAGCAGGAGGGGCCTGTAAACCAGCAGTGGTCTTGACATCAGTATCTAGAGCAACAAGAGTTTGGGCAGACAATACTGAGACAGCCCTCAGACAAGAGGTAGACCCGAGAGACATCATCATCGAACCCTTGATGAGTTGAAACTGGCCATGGACTTCATGGCAGAGGCAGCTATTGATACCTTAAGATGTTCCATTAGGGCCATGCTGTATTCCATCACAGCCAGGAGGGTACTTTGGCTAAAACCATGGTCCATGGACCCGTAGTCCAAACAAACTTGGTGTTGTATACCTTACAATGGAAGTCAGCGGGGATAGATGCCTTAGTACAACCCTGGAGGTTTCAGAAAGGGTATGCATTTCCACTGATTCTGAGGTTTCTCCAACGCCTGATGAAGGAAGAAGCAACCATACTAATTCCCTATTGGCCCAGGAGGCCATGGTTTTCGCTCCTGCTCAGACTAGCCCAGGACAAGCCGCTAACCCTTCCGGTGACAAGCAACTTGTTATCCCAAGGGAGATTCACCCACACACATCCAGAGGTCCTGGATTTGAGGGCATGGAAATTGAGTGGGAAAGGTTGGGCAACTTAGGTTGCTCCACGAGGTGATTCAGACTCTGTTACAAGCAAGGAAAGCCTCCACCAATAACACCTATTATAGGGTATGGGAAAAGTTTGTGAACTTTGCTGAAACCTACCAAGTGAACCCACTGCATTCGGGGGTTCAAGACATTCTTCTTTTTCTACAAAAATGGCTTGGATCTGGGTTTAGGTCTTAACACCTTTAGGTTCAGGTTTCAGCCTTATCGGCCCTAACGGACACTCGCTGGGCATTACGTCCCCTGGTGGACCGTTTCTTAAAAGCAGTATTAAGGATAAGGCCACCTAGAAAGACGCTTTACCCGAAATGGAATCTATCCTTGGTATTCAAGACCTTAACAGCAACTCCATTCGCGCCCACGGAAGCATGTACATTAGAGGACATCACCTTGAAAACAGCCTTTTTGATTGCCATAACCTCAGGCCAAAGGATATCAGAAATGTAGGCCCTGGAAGCTCATGAGCCCTACATAACCTTCTTCCCAGACAGAGTGGTCCTGCAGCCAATCCATCAGTTTGTTCCAAAGGTACCATCTATCTATAACCTCATTCAGGAGTGGGTACTGCAAGCCTTCAAGGAAGATCCAGCCTCCAAAAAACTGCACAAACTGGATGTGGCCAGGTCACTTTGTAGGTATATCAAGCTGACACAACATCTCCGTAATGACCAACAAATTTTCATTATCCCAAAGGGCGTTAGCTAAGGTTCTTTTGGAAGCTGCCCTTCCTCTAACTGGATAGTGCAGCTAATTCAGAGATCATACCAGGCTAGTGGTCTTCCAATTTCAAAAGCGGTCAATACTCATTCAACCCGAGGAATAGCAGCTTCTTGGGTGGCTTTGGCACAGGTCTCACCAGAAACTATCCGTCGAGCAGCAAGTTGTTCCTCCTTTTAATAACTATATCTTTTGAAACAACATAGGGACATAGTGGTGTGTCCCGTGGATAAAGGGGGGAAGGCGGTATAGTTATTCTGGACTCCAGAGGCTTATAAATCCGAGATGTCCATATTACTGTAACTCTACGGCCAAATATAAAAAGGAAATTATATCTTTGGTGGAAGAGGAGTATCGTAAGAATATACTCTCTAAGAAGTCCTTCTTGGTTCTAGCTGCTCCTTGGGTACCAGTGATATGTTACCTCCCCAAGGTACATAAAGATCCCGGGCAGGCTGATTATAAATGGCATCAATTTGGTTACTTCAAGGGAGAGAAAATATATTGATCACTTTCTACAACTGCTAGTGACTAAACCTCCATCCTTTTTGAGGGATTCAATGCAGGTGACTAATATCCTCAAGAGGGTGGAGTGGAGGGACGGCTACACCTTTGCCTCTGCAGATGCGTCCTCCCTCCCTTGGAATCTGACGATCTGGTGGAAGTCCAGAGAGTGTTCATTGTATTCTCATCTCCCCATATCTGCAGGACAGGGGGGTGGCCATGGACGCTAAATATGCGCCCAGTAAGGCCAACCTGTTCATGGCTAAGTGGGAGGAGGACGTCCTCTATGAAAAACCTAGACCTGAGTTGATCCGCTGGAAAAGGTGCATAGATGATGTCCTCCTCATATGGGGATGGGGATCAGGGCTCATTGGATGAATTTATGGCTGAGTTGAATGCCAACGATAAGGGCATACTGTTCCAGCATGAATCCAGTAGCACTGAGATTCATTTTTTGGATCTGCGGATTAAGCTTGTGGAGGGGGCCCTTGTCAACTCCTACTTTCTTCAAGGAGACTGATAGGAATGGATTTATCAGCACTAAACGTTGTCATCATCCTGCCTGGCTGAGGTCTGTTCCTGTCAGTCAATTTTTGAGACTTAGGAGGAACTGCACAAACCAGGAAGACTGTTTGCAGGAGGCTTCCATTCTCATTTTCCCTTCCTGGTGTCATGTGACTCATTAGTGTTAAAAGGTCTCAGGTGTGAATGGGGAGGTGTGTTAAATTTGGTGTTAGCACTCTCACTCTCTTTCTGGTCACTGGAAGTTCAACATGGCACCTCATGGCAAAGAACTCTCTGAGGATCTGAAAAAAAAGAATTGTTGATCTACATAAAGATGGCCTAGGCTATAAGAAGACCGCCAAGACCCTGAAACTGGGCTGCAGCGCGGTGGCCAAGACCATACAGCGATTTAACAGGACAGGTTCAAGTCAGAACAGGCCTCTCCATGGTCGATCCAAAGGAGTTGAGTGCACGTGCTCAGGGTCATATCCAGAGGTTGTCTTTGGGAAATAGACGTATAAGTGCTGCGAGCATTGCTGCAGAAGTTGAAGGGGTGGGGGTCAGCCTTGTCAGTGCTTAGGACCATAAACCGCACACTGCATCAAATTGGTCTGCATGGCTGTTGTCCCAGAAGGAAACCTCTTCTAAAGATGATGCAGAACAGAGCCCGCAAACAGTTTGCTGAAGACAAGCAGACTAAGGACATGGATTACTGGAACCATGTCCTGTGGTCTGATGAGACCAAGATAAAGATAAAAAGTTTATATGGTTCACATGGTGTCAAGCGTGTGTGGCCGAAATCAGGTGAGGAGTACAAAGACAAATGTCTTGCCTACAGTCAAACATGGTGGTGGGAGTGTCATGGTCTAGGGCTGCATGAGTGCTGCTGGCACTGGGGAGCTACAGTTCATTGAGGAGAACCATGAATGCCAACATGTACTGTGACATACTGAAGCAGAGCATGACCCCTCCCTTCGGAGACTGGGTCGCAGGGCAGTATTCCAACATAACACCCCCAAACACACCTCCAAGACGACTACTGCCTTACTAAAGAAGCTGAGGGTAAAGGTGATGGACTGGCCAAGCATGTCTTCAGACCCAAATCCTATTGAGCATCTGTGGGACACCCTCAAACGGAAGGTGGAACGCAAGGCCTCTAACATCCACCAGCTCTGTGATGTCATCATGGAGGAGTGGAAGAGGACTCCAGTGGCAAGCTGGTGAACTCCATGCCCAAGAGGGTTAAGGCAGTTCTGGAAAATAATGGTGGCCACACAAAATATTGACACTTTGGACATTTTCATTTCGGGGTGTATCAATACAGGGAGAGGAGTAGATGTGGCATGTCTACCTGTAGTTTCCGGCAGTGAAGGTAAGGAAACATCCATTTACAATCACCTTCAGCATCAGGATTTGTTTCTGACGCTGCTGGGTGGATGTCATTTATTCTCTACTCAGCTCTTTTAAGTCCTGTTCTAGGCATTTGGCGGTGCTGTTTAAAAAATCTCCTATTATATTTTTATTCAGATTTTCTTGGGGGCCCTGTTTAGTGACTCTTGCTCTTTTCCTTGATCAAACCATGACAGCTAAATGTAATTCCTTCTGGGTAAGGTCCCTTCATTCGTTCTTTCCCTCTTACTCCACCGCCCGCTCCTCTTCCCTTTCGCTTCCCATTTCTTCCTTGTTCCCCCTTTGTTTTTTTTAACAAAGCTTGTATATGTGTAAAATAAAGAATTGTTTATATATGTTTACCACAGTGCTTTCTACTTGAGCCTACAGAGTACACATAAAGTCCAACAACTTAGGTTTATATATATTGTATGTTAACCACTTGCCAACCATCAACCGCAGGTTGACAGCAACAGAGTGGCTCTCCCAGGCAAAACGCCGTCATCTGACGGCGGCTGCCAGATCGCGCACTGTGAGGCGCGGAGGCCGCCGCGCGCGCGAGTGTCACGCGCTAGACCGTCGGCGGCAGTCTACTGCCGCAAAACGGACCCTCTCGGTGAGACAACGACA
>BLSH010462428.1:141166-154256 GCA_018402905.1 Glandirana rugosa | reverse complement strand
TCTCTGCCCCCCTTCTCTCTGATTCCCCTCTCTCTCTCTCTCATGCACTCTCTGTCTCTCTCCTCTCTCTTCTCTCTCTCTTTTCTCCCCCCTCTCTTCTCTCCTCTTTCTCTTCTCTCTCCTCTTTTTCTCTCTCTCTCTCTTCTCTCTCTCCCCCCGATTTTTAGTCATAGTGCTTTGGACTTACTATATGTCCGGTTAAAGATTTGATCTTGGATTCAAGGGTTTGTCTCCTTTCTTCTATTCCCCAGTGGACACCATCAAGAACTCTCGGGTGAACTTGCAATAGCTTTCCAGGCTAGATTTTGGCCAGCTGGACTGAAGGCTACATTTTTTTTTATGCCCTTTCCCCTCTTTGGGCCATGCTAAGCCGTGACGCACTATATGAATTTTCTATATACATCCAGGGAACATCCCTGATGATCTATCTCCTCATCTGGAAATGTTGTATATGCATTTATTTGTAAGTATACATAGCATGCATTGTTGTGTAACTTACGCTCCACTTTCAGAACCCCTATGGCTTCTTTGACATTTTTACTGAACTTTGTACAATAAAATACAATTTTTATATATACGCTTGTTCATATGATTTTCTTGTTTGTCAATGCCTTTAAAGTCTCTTCTTTTGGAGGGTTTGCTCTTTTTCCTGAGTGTGGAATATAGGGTGCAGAGACAGGCAGAGTGCTTCCTAGATGCTGAATGGCAGAAAAGAGCATGACACTCGACCCAGCAGATGACATAAGTCCCTCAGCATTATCCCCAGCAGGAATTGTGAAAGTGCTGTACATGACATTAAACATCTGGTGACAACAACATAAGAAAATATATAGAACTTTATTTTTAAGTATGAAAAACAGAGTGAAGTATCATTGAGTCCTGCAGTGGCAGAGCCCTCATGTAACCAGTCTCCACCCCCTGTGCGCACATCAGATTATATTCCAACACAATCCTATCATTTCCTCCTATAAAAAATGGAAGATGTTTTGGTGAGGACACAGCAAACGCCCATCACATTTCTCCAAGGTCCAGAGAGAGGTTCTTCTCCTCCACCAAATCATTTGGCAATCTCTTCCTCTTCCATAATGGCCTCCAATGATATAACCTCAGACTCCAAATCACTGTCCCCGTCCTCCGCTTCATCACTCGCTGCTGAGTCAGACACACTGCAAACTTGATGTCACATCGGTTCTAGTCATGACGGAGGAGAAACTGAGAGAGAAAATTCTTCCCCATGATAGTTTTCTGTTATACTACCCGTAGGGGAGACATGGGATGGGGTAAGTTCACTCAGGTAGGGTATTGTGGAAAGAGGAAAGCGCTGTGATATGGTGGGGAGGGGCCGTTATCTGGGGGTCTGCACTCAGGTACAGCGGTAAGAGGAAACACCGGTACCCACAGCTTGGAAATGTCATTGAAGTGACATTGGATGCTCTTCCATAGAGCGTGAATGGCAGGTAATAAGGAACCCGACCTGCAGGAAGAAAACGTCATGGTAAGTCCTATTGTGGTGATCAAAACATGTGTAGTACTCACCCTATCAAGATGGGCACAGCCCGTACACCCAGAAGGCTACATGATTACCTGAACAACACCCACAATGACGTATGCAGTACCTCCACTATACCCAAACCACACCCAGGATGACACAGGCAGTAAACTCCCACTACACCCAGGATGACACAGGCCATACCCACACCACACTCAGGTGGTCACATGTTGTACTCTGCTCTACACCCAAGATAAGTATAGCACCCCCAATACATCCAGGACGACACATGTATTAAGTGCCCGCACACACTCAAAGGTGATTTGTTAAAAAGTGGCAAAAATAAATAAAAATGAGCAGCCTCGAGCAGGGCTACGTACCCCCCATCAACTTACCATCCGCATTGAAGCTGAAGGTTTCTGTAGTCCTCCAGCAATCTGTCATGTGCCAGTGTGAGAAAGAGGGGGATGAGAGAGAGTCATAGTACCTATCACCAGACCATCTGAGTACCCAAGTACCTGCCCATCAGATTACCGGGTACCTGTCACAAACCCATCTCATTAGCTGAGTAGCTATCTGCGGACCATCTGAGTACCCAAGTACCTTTTACCAGTCCATCAGATTACCCGAATACCTGTCTCCAGCCCATCTGAGTACCTATCTGCAGACCATCAGAGTACCCGAGCACCTATCTGCAGCCCATGCCTCAAAGAATATACCTCTGGTGTTTGCTTTCCAAAATGGGGCCATTCTGGGGGTAATCCCACTGTCCGGTGCTCCAGGGCCTTCAAAAGTGTGATAGGTATGAATGAAATTATATGTGTAATTTATGCTCCTATAACACCTGACAGAGCTCTCTGCATGTTGGGCCTCTCTATGTGCCCAGGCTGTGAAAAAGTCTCACACATGTGGTATTGCCATACTAGGGAGGAGTGGATGAATGTATTTTGGGGTGTAATTCGAAGTATGCATAAGCTGTGTTTATGAGAAATAACTTGACATTATGACAATTTAGTGCCAAAAAAAAAAAAAAATAACAATGTCTTAATTTTCTCACGAATTCTGGGAAAAAAAGTACAACTTAAAAAAAAAATCACCATGCCTCTTTCTAAATAACTTGGAATGTCTACTTTTCAAAAAGGTGTCATTTTGGGGGGTATTTGTACTTTCCTGCATCAGGTGTGATCAATTTTTCGTGATTGTCACCATAGCTTGTAGATTCTATAACTTTCAAACAGACTAAATAATATACACCGATTTGGGTTATTCTACCAAAGATAGGTAACTGTATAGGTTTTGGCCCGAATTTATGAAGAAACATGACTTACTTGCAAATTTTTATTATAGAAACGAAAAAAATATATATATATTTTTTAAAAATTGTCTATTTTTTTTAACTAATGTCGCCAAAAAATAACCAAGAGGTTATTAAATACCACCAAAAGAAAGCTCTATTAGTGTTAAAAAAAATGCTAAAAAAATTGGGTACAGTGTAGCATTATTGAGTAATTGGCATTCAAAGTGTGAGAGCGCTGAAAGCTGAACATTTGTCTGGCCAGGAAGGGGGCATAAATGTCCTGTATTGAAGTGGTTAAATGGACACGAGAGCATGCCACCTCCGTACATGACAGGTTAGAAAATCTCACACATCACAGGAGGGGATCTACACCCACAGGTGTCCGTTTATGAAGCAGTGGAAAAAATCCACTGCTTCGTTCTCCGGCATTCACAGAGGGAATTTCTTCTCCTCTGTATGCCAGTTTATGATCCAGTGTAGATTGCTTAACCTCTTGTGAAGTGAAGTGATCTACAAACGGTTCAAACAGTGGAGAACGCCCCCTGATACTGGAATCTTGTGAGACATTACGAGATTACGGCACCAGAAATTTCACCAAAACTCAGAGATGTCGGTTTATTAAGCAGGGACAAATTATCACTGCTCAGTAACGGACATTTTCAGAGGAGCCCTCCCAATTTATTAATAAAATTGTTAGTCCCCCTACACTATACAGGCGGTCCCCGGGTTACAAAAAAGATAGGGTCTTGTAGGTTTGTTCTTAAGTTGAATTTGTGTGTAAGTGGGAACAGGTACATTTTTTAAGTGTAGCTTCAGCCAAAAAAAACTATTTTTAAGCTTTTTGGGTAGCATAGGGAAGGGGTAACACCCCTGTAATGTTTGTTTTGCTGTCTGTTTCTGTTCAGAAGATTTCACCTCACTTCCTGTCCCAATGATAATTGGATTTTGAAAAATTTGGGTTGTTGTGGAAACAAGGATGGGTGATAAAGTCTCAGTGGAGACACCATTTTCCCATAATAACTCTTGCAGGAGTGAATTTCCCTTCCTAGTGGTAGATTTCATGTCACTTCCTGTTGTCTCCCTCTGTTTGTAAGTAGGAGTTGTTTGTAAGTCGGACGTTTGTAACTAGGGGACTGCCTGTACTTGCATACATAAACACATACACACATTATATATGCACATATACACACATACACATGATATATACACACACATCATATATATCCATATACATATATACACATATGCAGGGCAGGGGGACATGGCTAATGTGTTGGGGGTCTGAACGAGGCAGGAGGAAGTCTATAATCTTCCTCCTTCCCCAGAATTCCCTCTTCACTCCCCCGGTTCACCACCTCTGAGCTGGTGAATTGTGGAGGGTGATATCTGACCGAGATCACCAGTGAAGTGCGGAGATCGCAGCTTCATAAACTGGCCATTCCTGTGTCAGTTAATGACAGTTCTCTGTGTGCAGAAATAATCGGCGGAGAACGTGTTCTCTCCAAATTATTAATGCTTCATAAACCGAAAATGAGCTGTGATCCTTGGGATCACCGCTGATCACAGTTTCATAAACGGACACCATAATGTCATGTTCATGGTCAGAGGAGCATCAGAGGAGCCTGGCAAGATGAACGGCATAGCCCTGTTTCTGTCATGGAGCTTGGACAAACAGAGTGCTGCAGGTGTGTGGAAGGGTTTAAAACAGAAATTTGACTCCACCTGGTCTATCCTGCCCTTGTGCAGACTGTTTTTCTAGGGTCTAGAAATATTTTAGAACTGAGGGGCGTGCCAGTACCACTATGTCCAGTCTCGCCCCTGCCACTAGTAACCTGTAATGAAGTAAAGTGGAAGTGGCGATACAGCTGACCTAGGAGTGGGAGGGGCCTAGTTATGTTCTATGTAAAGTCTATGAAAATTCTAGAATAAGCTCATGTCGTTTGAGACATTGTGAGAAGCAGATCGTTGGAAGCACTTGGAGAAGCACAGAGACGATTTCTAACCAGAGCACTTGACAGATTTGAGGATTTTCACAGCGGCAGCAGGAGAAGCTGACAGGATCCAATTTTTTTTACAGGCAAGTTCTTGGTTGAGGATTGGGGGACATGTATTATGATGTGAGGGCCCGTGTTATCATGCAGAGACATGTATTATGCTGTTAGGGCCCGTGTTATCATACAGAAACATGTATTATGATGCAAGGGCCTGTGTTATCATACAGAAACATGTATTATGCGGTTAGGGCCCGTGTTATCATACAGAAACATGTATTATGCGGTTAGGGCCCGTGTTATCATACAGAAACATGTATTATGCGGTTAGGGCCTGTGTTATCATGCAGAAACAAACATGCATTATGCCGTTAGGGCCCGTGTTATCATACAGAAACACGTATTATGCCATTAAGGCCCGTGTTCTTATACAGAAACACGTATTATGCTGTTAGGGCCCGTGTTATCATGCAGAAACATGTATTATGGTGTTAGGGCCTGTGTTATCATGCAGAAACATGTATTATGGTGTTAGGGCCTGTGTTATCATGCAGAAACATGTATTATGGTGTTAGGGCCCGTGTTATCATACAGAAACACGTATTATGCTGTTAGGGCCTGTGTTATCATGCAGAAACATGTATTATGGTGTTAGGGCCTGTGTTATCATGCAGAAACATGTATTATGGTGTTAGGGCCTGTGTTATCATACAGAAACATGTATTATGCTGTTAGTGCCCATGTTCTCATGAAGAGACATGTATTATGCTGTTAGGGCCATGTTATCATGCAGAAACATGTATTATGATGCAAGGGCCTGTGTTATCATGCAGAAACATGTATTATGCTGTTAGGGCCTGTGTTCTTATACAGAAACATGTATTATGCAGAAACATGTATTATGCAGAAACATGTATTATGGTGTTAGGGCCCGTGTTATCATGCAGAGACATGTAGTATGCTGTTAGGGCCGTGTTCTTATGCAGAAACATGTATTATGCTGTTAGGGCCTGTGTTATGATGCAGAAACATGTATTATGTTTACAGGTATGGAGAAGAGGTACGAGGACATTTTCAGATTCCTTTATGCGGGGGAACACCCATCGGGGTATGGCAAGTCCCAGTGATTTAATTTTCGGCAAACCATTGCAAAATGTTTCCCTAAAGGGTGAGTAACTTACATTCAATCAATTTTAAGGGCTTTGAAAAATAGCTGTCATGAATGTAGATTTTGAATTTTCTCTTTCACTACAGAAGGTGAAATCTTCTTTGGAAAAAGAAGAGTCATTAAATCAGAGGATGAGGCCAAGAAGATATTTGATCAATTCCACGCATCTCCAATTGGAGGACATTCAGGAATCGATCGAACGCAGTCGGCAGTCTGCTCAAGATTCTTCTGGCATGGAATGACCAAAGATATTCGGACCTGGGTACACACTAATTATTTTGGGGTCTTGCAATACTTGTGAAAGTGTTACATAGGTTAACACATTTTTTCCTACAGATCGAGGAATGCGAGAAATGCCAGAAGGTTGGAAAGCCCTTAGCAGCTCCTCAGCCCTTACAATGTATAAAGGTAAATAATTATTACAGTATAACATAACAGATTATATTAGATTACTATATTTAAATTAATATATTTATTTTAATTACATTAGGTGTCTTCTGTTTGGGAGCTTGTTGGGATGGACCTAACAGGCCCTTTTCCAAAAACAGAAGATGGATACCAATACATTTTAACGGCCACCAATTATTTCTCAAAGTGGGTGGAGGCGTTTCCACTGAAGACAAAGACCGCAGCCAAGGTGGGACACCATTTATGCGCGATGATATATCGACATGGTTGTCCACAGCGCATTCTCTCTGACCAGAGATTCGTCAATCAAGTATGTATAATTTTCATTTTAAATTTGCACTGAAATTTTTTTTTTTCTATCATAGTTTATTTTATTTTTTATTTTTAAAGCTCAACGATCGGATGTGCAGTTTGCTGGGTATCGAAAGGAGCTTGACAGCAGCGTATCATCCTCAAACTGACGGGCTGGATGAGAAGACAAATCACAACATCAAACAGTAAGTTAAATTAGGTGTAGTTTATCTTAAGACTTTCTTAAAATGTTCTTCCACAGGTTTCACTTCAATACAGGCCACTTCATCATTTCCTGCCCAGACCAATATTCATCTTTCAGTGCTCTGATAATTTCATTGACAATTACGCAGTCATGCAACTCAAATTAAATTATCTATTTTTATTTACCAAAAATAAAGCTTTCTTTTGGTGGTATTTAAGGTGATTGTAATATTTTACAATGTAATTAGAAAAGGAGTGATATTGTTTATAAACCGAAAAAACGAATATTTATTTTATATTATAACATTTTGAAAAAAAGGAACTTATGTTTTTGAATTTGTGACAACAGTTAGACTGTTAAACATTCTTGGTAAAAATTGCAAAAATAAGGGGAATGTCAGGAAAAGACTGTTTCCTAGCCTGTGCGCGCGCCTAGCGGCTCTATTTCAGTCAGCAGAGCCTTGTAGCCAGTGCTGTCCGCTCTACAGTGTTCCCTGCACCTGTGACCCCCCAGGGACTACTTCTGTGTGACTTCCTGTTCCTGTGACCCCGGCTATTCCTTCGGACCTGTTGATATCTGCCCACATCTGACCCCGGCTTGTCTACGACCACCCGTTTGCCTGCTTCTTCTGTACTTCTGTTGCCAGCACGTTACCGACCCTGCCTGTACCCGACCATCCGTTTGCCTGATCCCGTTGTACCGCACCGCCTGCCAGTTGCCAACCCGGATTGAACCACTACTCTCCCGTCTTGCACGAGCTACCTTGGACTTCTCCTTACCACCTGAAGATTGTCCAGCCCTCGTGCCCCCCTGTGCTCCAGAGCTCCCTGTTCACACTATCAGGGGTTCTCAAACCAGGGCCGTAAGAGAGGTTGCCCCCGCATAAGCCAGAATCTACCACCAGGTACGTGACAGGGATATTCATTATTTTGTGCCAAAATTTTAGAAAGTGTACAAGCCATGGTCCTATTCATTTAAGATTGATCACAACTAATGTACTGGGGAACTTATCTTATTATTCAAGGCCATGGAATGGCAGGAAAGTATAAACACTCTACTAATGTCACATTTTTAGAAAGTATATTATATCTCATGCTATTGTGTAAGAGGCATGGTGAGTTTTTGAAGTCGTAAATTTTTATACAAAATTATTATTAAAATTATTTTTTGTGGATTTGAGCACACAATTACCATTTTAAAAAGTTACTTCTCAAATGCATGGGCTGGAGACAGGTACTGTGATTGGCTGGAGATATGTACTGTGATTGGCTGGAGACATGTACTGTGATGGGGTTATAGACAGTTCCTCTTTATATTGGGGGTCATGTGAGAAAAAGTGTTTTACTACAGCAATTGGTAACTCTCTCTTACAACAATCTCCTCCTCACACTGGATCAGTGTATGAGAAGGAGAACAATTACTGCCGTTTGTTGATATTTGTCACCTGCTGTGATTGGACACAGAAGGTCACATGGTAAAGAGGCATTGGCTCTTTACCCTGATCGGGAATGGGCTGGGTACAGCCTAATCCCCATTGACCGCGCTGAAGGGTTGTATTTACTATACACGGTAGGGAAGAGGTTAAATTATGTTGTTCTTGCATTCAATTTTGTTCTCTATTAGTGTATTCTTAGGGATTTAAATTCGACATTGCTTATAAGAGTATGTTTGGTTTTAATGTTTTTATTTTTTATATTTTATTTATTACAGAGCTCTTGCAAAATTGGTGAACGATCGACAAAATAATTGGGATATTTTCTTGGAAGCAACCTTATTTTCCATAAGGTCGAAGGTCCAAACAACGACCAAGTATTCACCTTTTCTGTTGATGTACGGGAGGGAGGCAGTCTTCCTAGCAGAGGTTCCCATAGACCTTCCAGTGAGTTGTTTTTTGTTGTCTTTTATACATTATACATTTTTGGTTTATCCTACATAAGTGCCATTTATAGTTATTTTACAGTTATTTCTTAACAGTTAAATAGTAAGGTAAGTTGATATAAATGTAAAGATAGGTCATATGCAAGTAATTTTTTTTTTATTTTTAATAAGTATTACAATTTTAAAACTCACCCATTTTATTCTTCTTCAAAATGTAGGACTACATTCCAAAATGTATTTATCTTGCCCCACTTCTTAAGTAATACATTGTGTTATTATGAATGAAAACTTTAGTTTTTTTCTCCTTCAGCTATCAACTATTACTCCACCGAACGACAAGAATTACGACGTATTCATGTAGGAAAAGAAGACTTTGATGGAAAAAGATCGCAAATCTACTATTGAAAATATCGAGAAGGCACAGGAAAAGCAGAAGGCGTCTCATGATAAAAAGGTGAAAAAAAGTATCAGTCGTTAACCTATAATATTGGTGATGAGCTTCTTGTTTATAATTCTAGGAAGCGTGGAAGGAAAGGAGGCAGAATGGAAAAGGACTTCAACAGGCCATATGTCATAAAGGCAATGTGTGGCAAGGTTGTTCAGGTGGCAAATTTAGATGGGATTACGCTAAAGCGAAAAATGAATGTGGACCACTTAAAGCCGTTCCTAAGAAGTAAGGAAAGCTCAACACCCCGGTCGGAATGTGATGTCCAATCACTGAACTCGTCTGAGGAGCTCAACACCACAATATCCTCTGTACAAGAAAGGACCTCCGTAATCCAATTTGCCACACCACAAAAGGTTAGTACTATTGAGGTACCGGCAAACTCACAACACCAATAGCTTTCATAAATCTGTATTGATTATAGAGTGCTTTGTTCTGTTTTCTCAGCCTAGTTTTATATTATTTAGTATATTAATCCTAAATTAAGGAAAAATGGAATTGATTAATATTAATCTTGCTTTTTAAAGCCTTCATCATCTTTCAACGCCGAGATAGCAAAAGAGAGAGGTAGCAGTTCATGAGTTATTCATTAATAGTTTGATCCCCCGTTGGTCATTTGTTTGGCCATGCCCAACAACAGGTTGGCCTAGCCTTATAACTCAGTTGGCCATTATAGCCTTTTTTTCTTAAGTTGCCGCTGTTTGGCATCATGTTCTATCCAGATCTTGTCTCAATAAGCTTACAACTTTGATATAATACCAAAGACAATCTACAGGTTGAGTAAAAGCCTCATCTGAAATGCCTGTTTTCACATAACTCCTTAGGATTCATATATATATATATATATCTGGGTTAAATATTGGACCCAATTGTACAGACATGAACAATAGATATTTTACTTAAACCTTATGCATATGGCCAGCTTTATGGGGTCCTGTGCAAAAATATTCCACATCCCTCTGCATATTTAAAACACACACAGGTTTAACCTTAAAATTGTTTTTAAAAAAATAATTGAATAATTTCGATTTTTCAAAATAGGTATTACTCAATTTGTATTGGCTTTGTCTAATATAACCAGACATGTTATATACTTTTGTACCAATTTGTTTATTTATTTGTTCCCACAGTTAAAGTCCTGTGGGCTGCTGAAGATGTCAATCAGTGGAAACAGAAGTGGGTCCCTATAAGCTGTACGTGTCTTCATTTCAGACTTTTTCAGACATTTCAGAGACAGTGGTTGGTGGATGAGGTAAGATACTACACATATTTTTAATAAATATCAAAATCAACTTTTTATTTATTAACTTTTTTTTTTTAATTCAGGTGATGATTGATGCTTATCTTTTCCAGTTGATTAAAAAGCAGCAGGCAAGTGGGAATCATATATATTATTGTGTTATCAATTTGTTTTTTTGTTATTTATCATCATAAGTTTTGATCTTTATTTTTTGTTATTTTTGTAACCTGTTTACCTAATGCCTGCTGTCATATCTACGGAACTGTTTGGTGGACAAACTCGTAGCTTTGCTAAGGTTTGTCACAATTACAGCTATAGATGAGAAAATATATAATAAACTTTTTTTTTCGATTTCACCAAGTTTGCTTTCTACCTCCCTTTCAGATGAGGATTCCAGACGAAAAACTCTGGCTATGTCCAACCAACGTCGAGCAACACTGGATTTTAGTGGTAAATTATCACAATTGACAAATTTAATTCACCAATCTTAATAATGTTATCATGCACTATAATAGAATTAAGGTGTTAAATGGCACTGTGCTGCCTAGCCAGAGGGTATATAAAACTGAAGGTAAAATATATAAATGATGTAGTACTATACCAAAAAATGTGAGCTGTTGCCTCCACTAATATATGTCACATACATATAGTCTGGTAATTAAGAGGAAAGATGTTTGTGGGGGGCGCTGCTGGTACGGGCTGCCAACATATATAAAATATAAAATATATATGAAATAATAAATAATACATCAATATAAATATAAAAATATAAATAAATGTGTCTTTGGATTTGAGTTATAATATTGGGATCATTTAGCACAAGAACCTATTAGATACATGTTTAATATATGAATTTTTATATTTATGTATTATTATTTCATATATATTTTATATATTTTATATATGTTGGCAGCCCATACCAACAGCGCCCCCAAAAACATCTTTACTCTTAATGCACTATAATAGGTTTATTAGATTTGTTATGTATGCAGATATTTTACAAGAACCTACAACACCATAGAGAGTATCTTCTCTACATTGTAATATAAGTTTTATAATATGTCTAAAAAATTATTTTTTTAGATTATTGTGATGTCAGAGAAGGCCATTCTAGTCATAGACCCCTTGGGAAACGAAGTTTCCTATCATTCATTGTTGCATGCCAACTGCAGGTAAGTGTGCATTTGGTAAATAGACAAAAAAAAAGTGTACGATTTTCAACTTCCGTGTACTATTTTATATATACTGTATGTGTGTGTGTAATCCTAAACAGTAACTTCTTGAGGATGAAATCACTTGACGACCAAGCAGCCAACTGGAATACCTGGATCATGGAGCACAACAGCAGGATTCCAGTAGCTGTGGTGTATTAATCTTGATGGTAAATGTTATTTAATTTTTTTATTTTAATTTATTTTTTTTTAACCAGTAGAGATCTGCGCCATAGCAGAAAGACGGCTACAGCATGGATCTCAATTGCCGGGGGGGCGTTCATTGACATCCGTCCCTTTGCAAGCTCCCTGCGCGCAAGCTGCGCGGGCGTGCACGCAGGTGGGGTGGACTCGATGTCCGCTCGTGACCCTCAATCGCCGGTCAGAGCGGGGAACTGCCAATGTAAACACGGCAGTTCTCTGTTCTGTGAGAGGTGACATAACAAATCTACTAATTGCTGTCACTGGGATCATTTAGAATGTCCCGGCAAGCCCCCCCCCCCCCCCTTCCCACAGTTAGAACACATCCAAGGAGAAAAAAACAGTTAACCCCTTTCACTGCCTCCTTATTATTAACCACTTCCCTGCCAATGACATTTATGCAGTAATGAGTGGACATTTACATTTCTGATTGCTATATAAATGTGATTGTTCATTAAAAAGGTATCAAAAATTTCCAATCTGTCCCCCCCAATATCAAAGTCATAATATAAAAAAAAAAAAAATAAATAAGCGCAGATGGACGCCATTAATAGTATAATAAAAAATTAATAATAATAAAAAACACCATAAATCAGTTAACAAGGTTTATATACGCGATAACTTTTGTGCAAACCAATCAATATACGCAGATTGCGATTTTTATCTCAAAAAATATGTAGAAGAATATATAATATTGGCCAACCCAGATAAATATATTTTTTTATTTTAGATTATAGCAAAAAGTAAAACATATTGTTCTTTTTTAAAAAGTGTCCTTTTTTTTTCGTTTGTAGCGCAAAAAATAAAAAACGCAGAGGTGATCAAAGACCACAAAAAGAAAGTTCTATTTGTGGGGAAAAAAAATGGTAAAAATTTTGTTTGGATACGACGTAGCACGGCCGCGCAATTGTCATTCAAAATGCCACAGCGCTGAAAGCATAAAATTGGTATGGGCAGGAGGGGGGTTTAAGTGGCCAGTAAGCAAAACGTTAAAGATTGTTTAAGACTAGCTATCATAAAATATATTAAATTCTGTAACTAAGGATAAATGTTATTTATCTGACAATCAAATTGGAACAGGGAAGAATGACCTCCTCAACTTATTTCAAGCCGACTGACCGTAACTCCTTCATTTCCAGGGACAGCTGCCACCATAGACCCTGGATTGTTAGGTCCCAGATACCACCGTCGACAGGGACCTTTACTTCCTCAATGCCAGTCAGCCGAACTTTATTCAACTCCTCCAGTAAGAAGGGACAAGGTTAA
>BLSH010462428.1:131087-141156 GCA_018402905.1 Glandirana rugosa | reverse complement strand
ATATCGTTACTTTCCCCGTCTGATAGGGTGAAGGTCCCCTCTGTGTTCAATTTCCGATTAGCACGGTATTCAAAAACATCCATGTTATCCTAAATAAATAAACCCCCAAATAAGTACCAGTAATGTGTGATAAAGGTGAAAATAGTGTTCTGAACACAAAATGGAGAAAGCTGCAATCAATTTGAAATCAACAGGCCGTGTAAAAGTGAATAAGAAGACTGCGCTAACCCTAAAAAAATCCTAACATTCTTAATTGACACAGCCGCAACAATAAAGTGTGATTCCTACACCCAAAAACTTGTGATCATAAAAAAGGCTGCGCTTGTGTATAAGTATAAATCAAGTGAAACATAAACATAAAATCACACAAATAATAAAAGGTGAAGAAACAGTGGATAAACTCATGAATCTCCAAACATGTAAAAGTCCATATAAATTAAGTCCAATGTGTTAGGTGATATAGTGATAAAAAATCCTTAGTTCAAAATGAAAAGATGCCCGGCATACACCACAGTGTTGCAAACGTGAAACTGCACCTCCACCACATAAAGGTTGTGCCCTTACCAGATTTCTTGGTATTAGAAGGAACTGTTCCAACTTACTGGATTTCGATAGACAAACAGAGACCCTAATTGGGCGTTTCCTGGAAAAGGGTTTCGAAGAGACCCAACTACGGGGTACAGCAATGACCATCAGGGACACTGATAGGAAACAATTACTAGTACATAAAACTAAACCAAATGTCCAGGAGTCCGATCGTAATCGCCAATTTGCCTTTATTACAAGCTTCTCTACGCAGCACAAAGCTGTTAGAGAGGTCTTTCGTAGACACTGGCACATTTTAAGAAACGACCCAGTTTTACATACAATTTTGCCAACTCATCCAATGATCACCTTCAGAGGAGCACCATCATTGAGAGACAAACTGGTACATAATATTATAGATCCTCCGCCCAAAAACATTCCCTTTTACCAGAATCTTAAAGGCTATTTCAAATGTGGGAACTGCCAGGTCTGTCAAATCAATACACGTCTAAGGAGAAAAACAATAGGGTTTTCATCAACAGTAACAAGTAAGGAATACACTATTGAGTCTCTTATCACCTGTCGATCCAATCATGTGGTATATCTTTTACAGTGTCCATGTGGCCTTCAGTATATTGGAAGGACCACGAGATCCCTACATATCAGGTTGGGGGAACATCTAACCAATATCCGCAAGGGATATCCCAACCACAGTGTCTCCCGTCACTATGACCAGACCCATGCACGGAATCCTGAGGGAACTCTGTTCATGGGAATTGATAGCCTAACCCCCAATTGGAGGGGCTGTCTTAAGGTGAGGGAACTATCTAGGTTGGAGACCAAGTGGATTTTTCTTTTAAAGAGCCACTCTCCCCTAGGCCTGAATGTGGACCTTGACATCAACTGTTTTATAGACAACTCTTGATGGATTCATGATTCAGACCGTTATTTTAGAAACCCTGGACTAAATAGTTCTTCTTCATCCCTTAATGCACTTGTGTTTAGTGATTGTTCTTTATAAGGCCGGATCACATCTCTAGTTGGGGATCAATCCCCCTCCTCTCAACCTGCTTTTTCTGTTTTCTCTCGTTTTTTATATTTTTTATATTTCATGTTTTTTACATATCTATATAGTTTTTTATATTTGGAATAATTTTTTTCATAAAAAAAAAAATTTTTTTTATACATTTATATATACTTTTTTTGTTATATTTTATATTTTATATCCTAAGGAATTCAGGAAAGTTGATATGCGACATTCCTGATACTTTTATGCTACCCATTGATCCTGCTTTCCACCATTCCCTGACCATTCCCTTGATATGCAGCTATTATCACCTTTTTATTCTTGTCATGCCCATGGATGATTATGTTTTTTTATTCGTCCCTTAATAATAAACAAAAATTTATAATAATAAACAAAACAGAAAATGTATAAATTGTTTTCATTTCCCAGAAGATATACTTAACAACATGTACAAGTTTTAAACTCAACATTTTTTATTTAATTTTTACCCTCTTTGTAGGGCTTATTATTTTTTCCTCCTTTTAATGTCTGCCCTTCATAGTAGCCACCATCCTTTGATTAGTCCCCCTTAACTATCATATCCCTATGGTATTTTTGCCTACGGACTAGGGACTTTCCTATCCCATCGAGTACTTCCCTCTGGCATGTATAGATGTAAACATCCGGCCTGTGGGACGCATGAAGCGGAAGTGGGGCGGCCCTGTCTGGAACGCACACTTCCGTTCCACGCACTTCCGGTCCGCGGGACCCGCTGCGATGCGGCGTCTAAGGGGACCGTGATGGCGGATTCAGAAATCCTGGCCCATGATGGGGCGTTCGCCTCGGGTAAGCTAATATGCCGGCTCAGCTGGGTGACAATCTAATTTGATGGGTGGGATCTATCCCTTAACGCAGGATGTGATTGGCCGGGATAGACATGCTTGAAGTTATATAAAGCGGTGTGGGGAGACAGCCTCCATACCCTAGAAGACGTCTGTTGAGACGAAATCGATCGGGAGGAGTGCTGTCTTATCACAACCGCTGAATTTTTTTCATTGCTGTACAGCCGTTAACCTTCCGGATGCATGTGAGTTTGATTATCCCTTTAATAAAATCAATATCAAAACGTTATTACACTATCCAGTCCATCCTTCTTTTTTTGGGTACCGTATTACCTGTCCTGGAATTGAGGAGACCAGACGGTCCTGTGGTCACACACTACCCTCTAATCCAAATATATTCAAGGAAGCGGTCATAAAAACCCCAATAGAAGAGAAGGGAGGACACGTGCCAACGGAGAGTGGGGGTGCCCCTCCAATAACAACTTATCAGCACGGCTCTGTGGTGGCCCTGATCCACACAAGCGCCTTTGACCTCCTGTAATTAAGAGGTCCAAGAAATCTGGTAAGGGCACAACCTTTATGTGGTGGAGGTGCAGTTTCACGTTTACAACACTGTGGTGTATGCCGGGCATCTTTTCATTTTGAACTAAGGACTTTTTATCACTATATCACCTATCACATTGGACTTAATTTATAAGGACTTTTACATGTTTGGAGATTCATGAGTTTATCCACTGTTTCTTCACTTTTTAATATTTGTGTGATTTTAAGTTTATGTTTCACTTGATTTATATTTATACACAAGCGCAGCCTTTTTTATGATCACATGATAAATGTTATTTCACAGTTTGCCAAGGAGTTCCCTAAAATAAGGACCATCAAAGCAGTCAGTACCTCTGCTGAAGCAGTGCTGGATGCACGTCTTGAAATAGCTTGCGATCTACTCCAGTACAGAATATAAGGTAACTTATATAACACCCTGCATGAAAGCTGTGAATCAAAATTATATTACTAATCATAATAAATATAGCTTCAATCATCAACCAGAAAACCTGTTTATTCTGAAATTATTACTAGAACAATAAATGTGAAAATACACATTACCAGACATTAACATGTTCTACAGTCATATAACATATTGTTTTTTATTTATTTTAGTAGGAGCAACACGAGTCCATTTTAATATTGCCCCCTTCATCGGCTTTGTATCCCATGGAAGAAGAAGATACGTTTGTCCAGGAATGGAATACTGTACATAAGGTGGTATGAATGGAGATATGAAAGATTAGTATGGGCAGTAGTTTGTGTTGAAAGCCATGATGTCTGTAAAGAATATTGTGTACTTCTATGAGTAAATGTTGATGTGTTTATGTTTATTATTAGGGACGATAGTCTTGATGAATGCAAAGTATGGTGTGTGCATGGTTAGTAGTAGGCAGGGCTGGTGCAAGGATTTTTGACACCCTAGGCGAAACCTCATTTTGACGCCCCCATTGGCTCCACCCTCTTTGCTCTGCCCATATGACAGGAGGCGGCGCTATACAGAAAGCATCGGCTCTGCTTCCTCTAGCGCTGGCTCCAGAGCTGCGCTGTGGCTCTAGTTACACTACCGGTTGGACGGAGTAGTTGCCTGAGACTGAGTTAGTTACATGCTACAGCCTGCAGAGCATGCAGACGCTGAGGAAAACCTGCGGC
Source organism: Glandirana rugosa (assembly GCA_018402905.1). NCBI lineage: Eukaryota > Metazoa > Chordata > Amphibia > Anura > Ranidae > Glandirana > Glandirana rugosa. The sequence continues at coordinate 137,088 of BLSH010462428.1, read as the reverse complement.
CAGGCGCCCCTAGGCAGCAGTGCACCCTAGGCGGCTGCCTAGTTAGCCTAGTGGTAACATAGAAACATAGAAAAGTGACGTCAGAAAAAGACTGAGTAGTCCATCGAGTCTGCCCCTTTTTTATTTTTTTATTTTTATTTTTTTTACATTAACCTTGTTGTCTGACTATGGATTTATGTTTATCCCAAGCATGTTTGAAGCCATTTACTGTTGACTGTCTCACAACCTCTGTTGATAGAAACATAGAAAAGCACCGGCACCGGCCCTGGTAGTAGGGTATGCAAGTCTTGATGAATGGAAAATAATGGTGTGTAAATGGTGATGTATGCATAGCTAGTAGCACAGATAAAAGCCTTGATGCATGGAAATAAGTTTGTGTGCTTCTGTGTGTGACTGGAGATATGAATGGGCAGTAACAAGGGTTGAAGCCTTGACGTGGCGTTGCTGCTCACTTGGATAACCAGGTGCCAATTCAACCAGTATGAGTGATTAAAATAATTATGGTGTTAACCAAATTGTGTAATTTTATTAAAGCGGTAGTAAACTCACAGCATTGCACCCCAAATTCTAAATGAGTAACTACTTATTGCTCTTTTGCAGCTATGTGCCGCATATATAAGATAAAAAGAACGTTCTTACTTGTAATTAAAAACATTTTTTGACAAGCTCCTTCTTGTCTGAAGCCGTCGCCATTCTAACTCCTGTCTTCCGCGTCTGAATAGTGTTGCATTTCCGCCCTCACTCGGGCTCCGTGTCCATAATCCCGCGCATGTGCAGAAGTTCCCGAAGCCAAGCCTCGTTTTCCTTCCATTTTTACCATGGCAACCTTCTTTAGCGAATAGGAGCCGATGTAACAATGATCCTGCTGCTGTCTTACATGAGAAGGGGAAAGTAGTATCACGGGATGCCGGGGCTGACGCCGAGCTAAGGAAATGACGTAGCCAAGGCATGTAAACCACATTTTTCTGGCACAAAGAGCTTGCTGGAAAAATAGGGTGAACTGCGCATGTGCCGTGACGTCATTGCAAACAAAACGAGGGATTACACTGCAAGCAAGCAGGTAGGAAGCTGGGCACACAGAGCACAAAGTACATTTCCTTGGAATGATTAATATAAAAGAAAGTTGATGGAAGGAGTTTACTACCGCTTTAAGACACCTTAATATAATTGACTCTGCCTGCTAGAACAAAGGGAACTGAACCTGTGGGCTGTGTAAGAGATGGCTTGCTCCATCATGCAAAAAAGGTTAAGGGATCAACTTGGGGCATGGGGGCTCATGGAACCCAACTTACCTTAGAGGGGTCAGAAAACTCCTTGGCCAGCTCCACAGGCCCCTCTTATGTACAAGTCACCTTGTGTCTATTAGGGGCACAGGGTGAGCAAGAAAATGATGCAAAACTACTTACTGGACACTCAGATTGTGGTTTTGTTCACTTATCATGGGTCAGAAATATTTCTCAAATATATACCTTAATAAATATATAATTCTACTTTAATCAAACTTTGAGACACATAGCATGTGTTAATATAATTAGCAAGACACCTTTTACCATTGCTGTCCTGCAACAGTCTATTTATTAAAGTGATTTTACAGTCTCTTTTAAAAAAACAAAAAACATGTTATTTTTTCCTTCTCTGTGAAGTTGGTTTTACACAGAGCTCTTCTCGGGTTGTTCTTTGTTGCTCCTGGCCCCTCCCTCCTATCAAGTTCCCCCCCAGCCAGCAGCTTTCTATTGTGGAACACGAGCCGAGTTAGAACTCCGTATATCCATTCAGACATGGAGACATGCACTGTTCCCCCCCTCCCCTGATTGGATGATCGCTGTGGGAGGTAATGGTGCTGATGTTTCTCAGTCAATCAGGAGGACTGTCATGGGCATTGCTGGGGAGAGATGGGTCTCAGGTAAGTAATTTGGAGTGGGGCTGCTAAACACTGAAAGTTTATCTTACTGCTTAGAATGCATTAAGATAAAAAAACCTTCTTTCTTTAAAACTCCTTTATCGTGTTAAGTATGCCTCTCCCATTGTTAATGGTTCTGACTCTGTTCTCCTATATGTGTTGATACTTTAAAAATAATGTACATTACACATTTTTAAAAGTTTGTAGGTACTAGGCATTTTAGTCACTTAGCCTGGTTTCAAATTTTCTTGCCCACAATATAGCAGTGGTAGAGGGGAGCAATAGGTGGGGGTCTGTATTGCACTCTGGGAGTGGGCAAAGTTGCAGGGACTCATTTCAGGCACAGAATGAGTCCAAGGGCCTGAATTTGGCGAAAAAGGAAAGAGCTCTTTTACCAACCAAAAAATTTTGCGGCCGCTATCTTCAAATTTCCCAGTCAATGTTCATTTGTCTTATTGGGATGAAAGGTGCATCTACAGGCATCATCTTAGTAATTTTATTTTTTTACAGTCAGTTATTCTTTGCAATGTTAAAACCATCCTAGCAGCTGATTAGCTGCTGGATTGCTCTTACAGACAGAAAAAGAAAGAGTCATTAAATCAGAGGATGAGGCCAAGAAGATATTTGATCAATTCCACGCATCTCCAATAGGAGGACATTCAGGAATCAATCGAACGCAGTCGGCAGTCTGCTCAAGATTCTTCTAGCATGGAATGACCAAAGATATTCGGACCTGGGTACACACTAATTATTTTGGGGTCTTGCAATACTTGTGAAAGTGTTACATAGGTTAACACATTTTTTCCTACAGATCGAGGAATGCAAGAAATGCCAGAAGGTTGGAAAGCCCTTAGCAGCTCCTCAGCCCTTACAATGTCTAAAGGTAAATAATTATTACAGTAACATAACAGATATCAATTACTATATTTAAATTAATATATTTATTTTAATTACATTAGGTGTCTTCTGTTTGGGAGCTTGTTGGGATTGACCTAACAGGCCCTTTTCCAAAAATAGAAGATGGATACCAATACATTTTAACGGCCACCGATTATTTCTCAAAGTGGGTGCAGGCGTTTCCACTGAAGACAAAGACCGCAGCCGAGGTGGGACGCCATTTATGCGCGATGATATATCGACATGGTTGTCCACAGCGCATTCTCTCTGACCAGGGGAAAGAATTCGTCAATCAAGTATGTATAATTTTCATTTTAAATTTGCATTGAAAATTTTTTTTTTTTTCTATCATAGTTTATTTTATTTTTTATTTTTAAAGCTCAACGATCGGATGTGCAGTTTGCTGGGTATCGAAAGGAGCGTGACAGCAGCGTATCATCCTCAAACTAACGGGCTGGATGAGAAGACAAATCACAACATCAAACAGTAAGTTAAATTAGGATCTTAAGACTTTCTTAAAATGTTCTTCCACAGGTTTCACTTCAATACAGGCCACTTCATCTTTTCCTGCCCAGACCAATATTCATCTTTCAGTGCTCTGATAATTTCATTGACAATTACTCAGTCATGCAACTCAAATTAAATTATCTTTTTATTTACCAAAAAAGCTTTCTTTTGGTGGTATTTAATCAACACTGGGGATTGTAATATTTTACGTAAGTAGAAAAGGAGTGATATTTTTTATAAACCGAAAAAAACGAATATTTATTTTATATTATAACATTTTGAAAAAAAGGAAGTTATGTTTTTGAATTTGTGACAGCAGTTAGACTGTTAAACATTCTTGGTAAAAATTGCAAAAATAAGGGGATATTCATTATTGTGTGCCAACATTTTAGAAAGTGTACAAGCCATGGATCTATTCATTTATGATTGATCACAACTAATGTATTGAGGAATCGATCTTATTATTCAAGGCCATGGAAGGGCAGGAAAGTATAAACACTACTAATGTCACATTTTTAGAAAGTATATTATATTTCATGTTATTGTGTAAGAGGCATGGTGAGTTTTTGAAGTCGTAAATTTTTATACAGAATTATTATTAAAATTATTTTTTGTGGATTTGAGCACACAATTACCATTTTAAAAAGTTATTTCTCAAACGCATGGGCTGGAGACAGGTACTGTGATTGGCTGGAGACATGTACTGTGATTAGCTGGATACAGGTACTGTGATTGGCTGGAGACAGGTACTGTGATTGGCTGGAGACATGTACTGTGATGGGGTTATAGACAGTTCCTCTTTATATTGGGGGCCATGTGAGAAAAAGTGTTTTACTACAGCAATTGGTAACTCTCTCTTACAACAATCTCCTCCTCACACTGGATCAGTGTATGAGAAGGAGAACAGTTACTGCCGTTTGTTGATATTTGTCACCTGCTGTGATTGGACACAGAAGGTCACATGGTAAAGAGGCATTGGCTCTTTACCCTGATTGGGAATGGGCTGGGTACAGCCTAATCCCCATTGACCGCGCTGAAGGGTTGTATTTACAATACACGGTAGGGAAGAGGTTAAATTATGTTGTTCTTGCATTCAATTTTGTTCTCTATTAGTGTATTCTTTGGGATTTAAATTCGACATTGCTTATAAGAGTATGTTTGTTTTTAATGTTTTTATTTGTTATATTTTATTTATTACAGAGCTCTTGCAAAATTGGTGAACGATCGACAAAATAATTGGGATATTTTCTTGGAAGCAAACTTATTTTCCATAAGGTCGAAGGTCCAAACAACGACCAAGTATTCACCTTTTCTGTTGATGTAGGGGAGGGAAGCAGTCTTCCTAGCAGAGGATCCCATAGACCTTCCAGTGAGTTGTTTTTTGTTGTCTTTTATACATTATCAATTTTTGGTTTATCCTACATAAGTGCCATTTATAGTTATTTTACAGTTATTTCTTAACAATTAAATAGTAAGGTAAGTTGATATAAATGTAAAGATAGTAAAAATAAAAAAAAAAAATGACTTGCATATGACCTAAGTATTACAATTTTGAAACTCACCCGTTGTATTTTTCTTCAAAATGTAGGACAACATTCCAAAATGTATTTATCTTGTCCCACTTCTTAAGTAATACATTGTGTTATTATGAATGAAAACTTTTGTTTTTTTCTCCTTCAGCTATCAACTATTACTCTACCGAACGACAAGAATTACGACGTATTCATGGAGGAAAAGAAGACTTCGATGGAAAAAGATTGCAAATCTACTATTGAAAATATCGAGAAGGCACAGGAAAAGCAGAAGGCGTCTCATGATAAAAAGGTGAAAAAAAAGTATCAGTCTTTAACCTATAATGTTGCTGATGAGGTTCTTGTTTATAATTCTAGGAAGCGTGGAAGGAAAGGAGGAAGAATGGAAAAGGACTTCAACGGGCCATATGTCATAAAGGCGATGTGTGGCAAGGTTGTTCAGGTGGCAAATTTAGATGGGATTACGCTAACGCAAAAAATTAATGTGGACCACTTAAAGCCGTTCCTAAGAAGCAAGGAAAGCTCAACACCCCGGTCGGAATGTGATGTCCAATCACTGAACTCGTCTGAGGAGCTCAACACCACAATATCCTCTGTACCAGAAAGGACCTCCGTAATCCAGTTTGCCACACCACAAAAGGTTAGTACTACTGAGGTACCGGCAAACTCACAACACCAATAGCTTTCATAAATCTGTATTGAATATAGAGTGCTTTGTTCTGTTTTCTCAGCCTAGTTTTATATTATTTAGTATATTAATCTTAATATCTTAATATTAATCTTGCTTTTTAAAGCCTTCATCATCTTTCAACACCGAGATAGCAAAAGAGTGAGGTAGCAGTTCATGAGTTATTCATTAATAGTTTGACCCCCCCGCCCCCACCTCCCCCCCCCCGTTGGTCATTTGTTTGCCATGCCCTGTTGGTTGGCCTAGCTCTATAACTCAGTTGGCCATTATGGCCTTTTTTTCTTAAGTTGCCGCTGTTTGGCATCATGTTCTATCCAGATCTGGTCTCAATAAGCTCATAACTTTGATATAATACCAAAGACAATCTACAGGTTGAGTAAAAGCCTCATCTTAAATGCCTGTTTTCACATAACTCCTTAGGATTATTCTATAATTCTAATTATATGATTTATTATATTTTGATCCGACTCTTTTGTC
>BLSH010462428.1:80299-97714 GCA_018402905.1 Glandirana rugosa | reverse complement strand
CAGCATCCTAGCAGACACCACCAATCAGTTCGAGGGTATATGGGAACCCTGGGCGGACTATGTTGGGATATCCTTTATTCCTGGGCACAACTTGTAGACCAACATAGGTTGCTTCACCCTTGCTCTTTAGCTTTCTCCTTCTTTTATTTTTTCTTCCTCTTTCCTCTTTTTCCCTTTTGAATTTACTGCTCGATCTCTGAGGATAGTGCCTATATGGCCTTTCATATCAAAGGGCCCCTAGCCCCGTTCAGAGGGTTTTTGGTTACAGTTATTCCTCTCCAATGTTACCTCTGACAATAGGATGTAAGTTACCAATTTTTGACTTGAGAGTTGGGGAGGCCCTCACCCCCGCCGCACAGAATGTTCCCTTCATGGGGTGCGTTGGGGGTGAAAGCCCCTCAATACATCCTCCACAGGACAGGGGGATTCCCGCCCGATGTCTAACTTACTTCTTTCATCAGGTATTCGATTCTAACATGTTCCTAGACTGGCCGTTTATGAATGTTCTACCTAGAAACAGTCCTTTGTGGTACAACAAATGCTAGTATACCTTATCAGTTGTCGAGTTGTTATTTAAATCGCTAAGAAGACTTTAGCTCTCCTCTATTCTTCTTATTATACCATTGTATTGTACTTTGTGGCTTTGTTCATTTTGCAAGAAACTGAATAAAATTTATTGAAAGAAACTTGTTTTCACGTAAATTGATGTTTAAAGTTCTGTATGACAAAAATCGATCTCAGAAATCCACACAATCTCTAAACGCTCTATGGAAGGAAATGACCATCAATGATATCAAAGGCCTAGATGATCTTATGGAACTATGGGAAGAGGGGCACATCAACGAAGCTGACCCTCCCCAAGGGGATGATAACTGTCAGGTCGGGCATGTGCCCATTCCCAGAGTGTCGAATCTATATCATTTCAGGTCAGGGGCTATAAAACGTAATCTCAAATGTTCCCTGAACTCCAAGGTAATCCCAATATTTGGGCATTCACTCAGCAGGTCACCAAAGATATTCAACACACCCGATGGAAAGGAACCTCCCATTCTAATTTATCCCCAGCTCAGCAAGAGGCAGTTTTCTCTTTACAACAAGATCAGTGCCTAGTCACAAAACCTTCATAAAAAGGAGGAAACCTGGTTGTGATGGATTGTATGTACTCAATATGAACCTAAAAAAACATGACTAGAAAAGTATCTGATGTGTATGTTGAGCATACTGAAGCTAGGTATAGAAAATTAATAGGTGCTGCCTATCATAATCTGATAAATAAGAAAACCTGGGAATTCCTAAATGTCAAATCCCCAAAAACACCAATGCACTACCTAAGACTCACAAAAACTTGAGGCACCCCCCCCCCCCAGACAACCCATTGTCTCCGGAAGGAACAGCCAGCCAGCTAATGGATGATTATCTCCGTCCCCACATGGTAGCTTTAACATTCAAGATACTATGGACCTTCTCGGGACCCTTGAAGGAATGTATATTCCTGAGGGGTCATGGTTGGTCGCAATTGACATGGAGGGCCTGTACAACTCCATCCCCCACAATTTGGGGGTGGAGGTTGTTGAAGGCTTCATTTCTCAACAAGAACGCAATTTGTGCTTCATTTATTGCATTTTATTTTGACTAAAATGTCTCTTTGGTCGCTCCCACTAAGTCCAGGTGCAGGGGGTGGCGATGGGGACTAAATGTGCCCCGTCGTATGCTAACCTGTACCTGGGGAGGTGGGAGTGGGATTTATTCTTTCATGAAGAAATTCAATCCTTTTTCAGTAAGGTACTATTATGGTATAGATTTATTGATGAGATTTATTTGGTGTGGACAGATACTCAAATGGAGTTACAGGTCTTATTTTTGAGCCTTAAACACAATAATTTAAATCTTAAATTCACAAAAGAATGCCATAAATATTAAACTTTTTGGATGTTCAGATACTAGTCTATTTATGTAGTTGACAAAGTGTCAAGATAACAATACAATACCCCGTCTAGATTTCCCATATGATATTTTGGTCAAACAAGGCCAATGTTGCGTTGCGTGATATGATACACTTGTATATATAAGAATCTGATATATATGGTGTTCTTTCAGTGTTGCCAAAAGTTGTACCTGGAGTCAAAAGAGACGGACTATTACCCAGATGGATGAGACATTTTGAATGTAATATGTATTGCAATTTTAAAACAAATCACCGCGCTCGCTAAAATAAACAAAATAAACTGCAAATAATAATGTACTGCAATTTTCCCCATTCTTTTTTTCCCTTTGAATAAAATCTATGTTCAAAAATCTTTTCCTTGGTTTCAGACTGGAAGGAGTTAATTGGCCATACGCACTGCACTCACCTGTACAGGTGTTGACCAATCGCCTCCCCAGGTGTGAGCGCTAGTAGTCTAAGACTAATGCGAGACATGGCATGTCAAAAAACTCCCATCTGACGATTGGTCCTCCGTTGCCATCACTGATTCAGTGTCCGACCATCTCGCAGAGAGCAAGCCGGGCCGTCCTTCCGTGTAGAGTATGGGCAGGGACTTTCCAATGTGGCGCATTTGACAGCAACGCTCATGCGCATTGCATCATTTCTGCCCTGTTGAGCCAGCATCTTTTTGTCCAAGGTCGGGAAGTGACGTCAGATGCCTCTGCGACGGGGGAGGCATATGAAGCAGCGTTCAGCCACCATTGTCTGACAGAGGCTGAGAGAGAGAGAGAGACTGGTTGTGTCTCTTCTCTTCCTCACTGCAGCAATCATTGAGACTTTCGTTTGACAGGTGAGAACTAAGCAACTGAGTATTTTTATCTTGGAATGGAAAGCTGGTATTGACTTTTTTTTCTATGATGGGGCAAGGATTTTCCTACTCTCCTGTCTAGGGATGGACGCTAGAGACCCAATGCTTACCGTTTCCTCTGGGGTGGTTTCATTTTTATAATATCACCAAGAGAGATTGTCCTCAATTGTATGTGTTTTGAATTTTCACACACTTTGGGGTTGATTGGCGATTAAGGGGCAACAGATAGACAGACCCTTTCAGTGGAGATATTCTTAGGCGGCTGCTCCATCTGGCTTGTCTTGTCTAACTCTACCATCACTGCCTTCCCTTCCTACAACTCCCTGGTGGTATAATATAATTTCCAATGCAACCAATTGGTCCTAACACAGTCTACTGTATTCAAGGTAAACATCACACCTGGTGTGGATTTACTTTAAACTGGTATAATCTGGGATTTGATCTTTGTCCTCAAAAAAACCTGTTTTCTATATATTCTTAGGTGGCTTGTGTATCCCTCCCCTGTGGTCATAAACTTCACCAGTCTGATGTCTCTATATGAACGATTTGAAACCGTGTATTAATCAATTAAAACTGAATTTTTAAAGCATCCGGTACTCTTTTTGTGTTCTAAATCTATTATATGTCTGTATTTTGATACAGTAATTATAAATGCAATAATAATGTATCGATTCTGGAATTTGTAATATGTGTACTGATGTTTGTTTTTTCACTTGTAGTATCCACTTCATGCAGCAGCCTTAAAACTCCTGAGGAAGCTCATTTGAGCTAAACATGTAGAGCGAAAGCAGATGCAGCGATGTATGAATTTCATATTGATGTGAGAAGTTTTTATCATCAGCGATTTTACCGCAATTTCAGATCAGTGCGACTTTGGTCTGACTTTGTTGCAACTGCCACAATACAAACATATTACAAAGTCATACAGAAATAGTACAGAAATCACATCTATATTATTCAGGTGACTGGAACTCAATTGTTTTATCAGTGACTATTAAATTTATATTTATTTCCAGGTTATTTCGAACCACGATTATTTGATTATTTCAGTCCCTCTATTTTCTTTGATATATGCTGGGTTGATAATCAGAGTGTATTTATATATATATATATATATATATACACACACAATGGCTTGTTTGTAATGGGATTTATGCTCTAAATTAGGATCATTAGGATAATTCACATCCGTTTATCCAAGGTGGTCAAAAATTGAATTTTCATAATTTAGCAATATGTGTTTTGTTTTATTTCACTTTATGCTTTAGGTTATGATTGTGTCTATATTATATTTATGAATGTTTATATTATTGTAATGCTGTATCCCCACCCCATATTAAGCGAAACTTTAAATAGTGTATGCAGCACGCTCCCCATTTAGTTTGTATTGAGATGTCTGTAAAATAATAAGAGAGGGTCACCCAGTGGTTCTATACCGCCGTCTATGGTTGTTTTTCTTAAACCTGTGATCCGGCCATGGCTGTACAAGGGTGTGCACTGGCTATTACTGGGTTAATGGTATATACGGATAATAGATCCAATGTGATCTGAATGGTTAATTGCACTGTCTGCGGTCTTCAGTGTTTAAATGGACTGTGGGCGTGTATTACTGAGTGACGTGCTCTATCTGGGCGTTAACACGTACAAATTGACATCTACAGAGCTTGATACAGGGGCGGTGATCAGTGTTTAAGTCCTATTGCTCTGCCGTGTAGCCACCCCCTCTGTGACGAAGTCGGAAGTGACGAAACGCATCAGTAGTGTGGCTATACGGCAATAGAACCTCTGGACTGTATGTGCTATTGTCTGCGCGTGCTAGGAGACTGGGTTGGCAGCACCGTGATGCACTACCGGGACCAGTAATGTATTATATATGTGATTTAAAAGATGAATTTTGATGTAAGAGCATTATCATTAAAATTTATTTTAAAGAGGTTTTACACTATTGGAGGCTATATGTGATTTATTTCTACATGTGGAACGAGATTACCAGCGGTGATCTGTAATGATCGTTTGGAAATCGGGCAGTCATTGTGACATGTATTGAGATCCATGCTCTGTGATATATGTCATCTGGTAAGCCTCTTTCCTCAAGGGTGTCTATTTATGGAGCACTGGTGAAGGATTTCTTCTCTGTGTGGGGATCACCTTTTTGCTGTTTACATCACTTGTTATTTCATAATTGGACTTTAATTACGCATTATCACGGACATTATTGAGTTTTCTTCATTTTTATTGTTTATTGGATAAGTTTATCTATGCGCTACTGTGAATGTTTGCAGTGTTTTTTCACAGCTGATTTCACCCATTTTTTTATTTGAGTTTATTCATCAAGTAGCAGCTGGTTTTAGGTTTGACATTTCGCGCAGTGTCTTTGTGCACCAACTTTATGACTTGGCAGGATAATGTGTCTGACACCAGGGGCCTTACTGATGGCCAAGGAAGATGCTTACCATGGTTTGTGGGTAAACAAGGGGTAGTGAGAAGTAAGGAAGCTAAAAGCACTGAAAAGAGAATTCTCACTGTGCTACTACTGAGTTCGGAAGCCTGTTAAAAATCCTGGCACCCAAATCTCCAAGAAGTTTAACACAATGAAACCCGGTGCCATAGCTCAATACAATTCTTGATTTCCGGAGTACTACTTCATGGCTGACACTAAGAATTTGGATAAGTTTAAAGCTTTTATTGATCTACGATAATTCGGAAGGAAACTAGGCCATTAAAAATGATTTTCTTTGAAAATTTCAAATGCAACATTACAGCGATCAAACTACACACACAGTCGCTGTTGAAATAAATCTACCTTTAATCCTAAAACCTCCACACATACATTTATTGATGTTTTTTTAGAAAAAATGGGAGGAAGACATAAGAAAAATCCCATTAATGAAAGATTCCAAAGAAAAAAAAAATATGGGAGGGAATCCGAGCCATTGAAAATCGGAAAAACATAGTGATTCGCTCAGTGGATAAATGGGGGGGGGGGCATAGTCATTTTAAATAAGGCAGACTATGACAAAGAAATGGAATGTACTCTCAGCAATGAGAACATGTACCAAAATCTAAGAAAAAATACCCACCAAGAATATGACGCTGTAGGAATGAATCAGTAAAGCAAATCAAGAGGATACCCTTAACAATAGAGAAAAAAGATATTTAGTCCCTGATGCCCCAGTCATGCCAGTACTCTATCAAGTACCAAAAGTACACAAAACCAGCAGTAAGCCACCAGGTAGACCCATTCTAAGTGGCATCAATTCTTTGTTCTCAAGGTTGGTTGGGAGAATATTTGGATAAATATATCTCCATCCTCGTGCAGGTAATGGTCCATCCTATCGTAAAGATAGTAAGGATATTGTAAATAGCCTGGAGAGTCTTAGAATAGATGAACACAGTATGTTGGTGACAGTGGACGTTGAGTCGCTTTACATCAACATACAACAAACTGATGCCATGAATGCAGTAAGATGGGCATTAAACAAATATACAAATTTAAAATCTAAGCAAAAATGTTAGATGGCTTAGCACTGGCTATTACTAATATATATTTTTTTCCATGGGGAGCTAAATATGCACCCAGTGTTGCTAATATCTTTCTTAACAAGTGGGAGGATGAAGCTATATATGGGCAAACATGGCTGTATCTTCAATTATATCAAAGGTACATAGACAATATTTTGTTAATCTGGCAGGGAAATGAAAATACTCTTAATGATTTCATTAGGCATATTAACCACTTCACGTCCACGCTATAGCCGAAAGATGGCTACAGCGCAGAACTGAATTGCCGGGAGGGCGTCCATGTATGTGCTCCCCGCGCGACATCGCAGGCGCACATCGGGGAAGATCTGTGCTCTCCGTGTCCCTGGGACACAGACAAACTCATCAGATCGTTGTAAATGGCCAATCACCATGGCCATTTACCACGTGATCGGCGGGTTCAATGAGAGATGATCTCAAATGTAAATATATATGATCTATCATTGCCGGCTTTCTCTCCTCACAGAGACTGTGTTAGGGGAGAGACAGCGCGTTCTGTGCTGTCGATCTGTTCAGTGAGTGACAAAACACTATTTACTGTGCCCAAATATTGCCCATCACAGTGCCCACTGGTGTCAAGGTACCCATCACTTTTAGTGTCACAGTGCTCATCAATTTTACAGTGTCACGTCATCAGTACCATCAGTGTCAGGTGTCATCAGTACCATCAGTGTCAGGTGTCATCAGTACCATCAGTGTCACATGTCATCAGTGTCACATGTCATTAGTGCCATCAATTATCAGTGTCACGTCATCAGTGCCATGTGTCAGTGCAACCTATCAGTGCCATCTGTCAGTGTCACGTGTCCTCAATCAGTGCCATCTGTCATCAGTGTCATGTGTTATCGGTCCCATCAGTGCCATAAGTGTCCAGTGGCACGGTGCCCATCAGTGCCATCTATCATCAGTGTCACAGTGTGAGAAGTGCCATCAGTGTCTCTGTGTCATAATTGGCATCAGTTTCACCTCATAAGTGCCATCCGTGTCATCAGTGCCAGTTAGTGCTGCACATCATCAATGGCTAAAAGATCATTCTGTTTAAGTACATTAAACAACATTTATTCAAATACCGGTACAGTCATCTCCATTTCCCTTTGAACCATTGGTCCTAATCTCTTAAAATCTGAAAATTCTGTGTCCTCTGTCTTCCCCTCAGGTCTCCCACCCCTTATCAGGTCAGGAGTCCATTTTTTAGATCATTATTTCTGGTACTGTATGAGGTTCAGTACAGTTTTATACTGGTATACCGGTAAAAGTACCTGTTTAACAGCTTTTATTCTTCTCTGTGATCTCTGAGGTGATGATTAGAGAGAAGAGTTCGGCTGTGGTGACGTCAGCCCACTCCATGCACTAAAGAGGGAGGGGGCGCCGACATCAGCGGGAGGAGAGGAGGAAAAAGAAGAGCTGAGATTGCCACTGACGTCAGTTTTTAAGGAGATTTACTAGGTCTTATTTTCGGGGTAGGGCTTATATTGCAGCCCACCCCGATAATCGAGATAGGGCTTATTTTCGGGGTAGGGCTTACTTTTGGGGAAACATGGTATGTATAGGCAAATCACTACATATGCAATAAGGTTAGGTTGGCGCAAAGGGTTTAATGGGAGTGTAGGGTTAATGGGGTTATGACATGAGCATTAAAGATATGTAATGTTATGGTAAGGTCAGGGTTGGCACAAAGGCGTTAATATGTGGGTTATGGTTAATGTTGAAAGACTTTTGCTTACGTAAAGGGTGTGTGCAGGGTTTACGCAAAAGGGTGTGTGCAACAACCATTGGCTGACATTTCTTATTTTGAATACTGTACGACCTTTTTTTGGACAAATTGCTTGGTGTGATCTCCACTCATATTGAGAGACAGAACACACCATACTGAAGGAGTATCTCACCAACGCAAAGACTGATTATTACACTAAGGTAAACCCTATTTTTTGTGAATACACTTAGTACACTTTTTGCATAAATTAAGGGGTTCAAGAGCGTTATCATAACAACAAAAAAAAAAAAAACACTGTAGCTCACAATTGCTTCAGCCCATCATGAACCATGCAGAATTAAAACTCTCTGGGTTCTTGTGTGATCTCTGAGATAGCATGAGTCGCACCCGCAGCGCAGGTCTCATTCACATGTGATCTCTTTATGAGTTCAGCCACAGTTGTATGGCTGAACTCGCTTTCAATTTGCGACCTTTTTTTTCCCCCGTAGTGAAATTGCATTGCATGGGTGTTCTCACCCATTCAATCTGATTCAGCTCTGGTTCACATAGGTGTGATGCATCCCTGCAAATCCACTGCTGGTTCCCACATCGCTTGGCTCCCTGCGGCAGTTCACAATTCAATATGGGGGAGAGGGCCTAGGTTTCTGTCCCAGTGGCAGAAATTCTAGACCAGCACAGTGAAGGAGTATAGACTTTCTAGGTACCAATGGATAGTAGGCAAATATTTATAAAAATATAATTTTATTTGATAATATACAAAAATTTATTAAAAACACTGGTTACAATCATATAGCATTGTTACCTCTTTGGAAAAAGAAATCCCACCTCCACTGGCATATCCAATATTTTCAAGAATATATCAAAGAACAGGTATGCCCTATGGGCCTGCGTATCCAGGTTTTTCCCACAGTAAAAGATTCCTCCCAGCCTGAGAGTCTGACCAAATGCAGTCTTGACTCGGTGGGTCGATTGATCACTCAATACAACACTGACATGACCACCCTAGATGAAGAAGTTGAACGTCTTAACATTCAATTTAAACATGTGACTGAATCAGCTTCATTCCCTGCCAAATGGAAGGAACGTCTCGAGAAACTTAAACAGATAATCACTAAAAAGCAAACCAAACTGACGAAAGACAAACTTGCATTCACTGAAGGATATGTATACAGATGGAGTGGGAGGAACCCTTCAAATAAGAATTATTCACATACTCAGACAAACACACACACAACCAGGCATTTACACAGACCTCACAGAATTTGACTTCTCTGTTTCTTCACTATCTTCACGATTTTGAATGCGCACTTATCGGGCATATCCCGCAAAAGGTCACTCACTGGCGATGGGCACTTGGTAAAGGACCCCAAAAAGGGGCAAAAAACATGGTAAAGCACAGAAACCTGCAAACACGAGTCGAATTCCACATTTCACTCTATTATACTGAAAATTCTCCACACGGCCACCAGTACCACTAAAGCTCAAAATATAGATTTGGGTTTTTTTTAGATCCCTCAACTCCAGAACCCATGAGACAGGGCAATCTGAATACTTTTGTACTAAAAACAACCCCTCCCAACACTGCGCTAAATCACCCCAAATGAAGGAAGTAGGTCAATCCACCCACTTGAACATTATTAAATTTGACACCGTGACACTTATCCCCTGAAGAAGAGAGTATACTACAGTTCGGACTAGGCTTTTGTCCATCCGAACCAATCCACATCTACGAAACTATAAAAGGATCTATCTCTCTCCGCCCGAAGTCTGATTTACAAATACATCATCCCTTGAAGAAGAGAGTATACTACAGTTCGGACTAGGCTTTTGTCCATCCGAACCAATCCACATCTACGAAACTATAAAAGGATCTATATCTCTTCGCCCGAAGTCTGATTTACAAATACATCTTTGGCAAGGACAGACGCAATACTAATTTAGAAGAGCTTGTAGAAAAAACTAAACATTTCACCATGCAAGAATTCAGGGCACTGCAAGACCTGATGCTTTTATATGAGGGTGCAACCGATGATGACCCACCCCTCAAAGGTGAGTCCCCCTCAGACACTCCAACCTCCCAATTCGATAACATCCACGGAGGCAGTTAACCGTAAACCATTTAAAAATTGAAATCTCTAAATTTCCTGAATTTCATGACCTGTCCAACAATATGGGGTTTTCTATATGAATCAATCAAAACCTGGAAACAAAAATGGTCCAATCCATCTCATAATCTCAATAAAAAACAAACAAAAGAGCTACAACAACTACAAAAACGAACAGATCCAGTGATAAAACCTTCTGACAAAGGAGGGAACAAAGTTCTGATGACACATGAGCTATATCGAAATATGTGCCTCGCTGTTCTAGATAATGCAGTATGGTACAAACTCATAGACGCTGGAATTGGACAGGGATTCATTGATGAATTTAGATGCCATTGCATTAGGGCATTTTGAGAGGGACTTGTAGATCAAGATACCTTAAACTTTAAACGTTACCAACACAAAAACACCAGGAACCCCTACTTTCTACACCCTCCCTAAAACCCACAGAGACACTTTCTGACCCCCTGGTAGACCAATAGTTTCCGGCATAGGCTCTCTCATTGAGAACACCAGTTAATTTGTTGACAGCTTCCTAACCCCGTGTGTCTAGTTTACCATCTTATATACGAGGCACTAGACCTGCTAAAGCACATTGAGGGTGCTGATGACCCTCCAGATTGCTCTGCTCTTGGCTATTGGTATTGAGGCCTTGTACGCTAGTATCCCCCACAAGCAGGTTATCCGGACGGTAGGTGTGTTCTTCCATGAACAGGACCACCACACATGGCCCCTCAATGCATTAATCCTTAAATTGCTTTCCTTTATACTAACAAGGAACAATTTTGTTTTCATGTACCAGATGTTTTTACAGGTCCAAGGGGTGGCCATGGGAACTGCTCTAGGGCCATCCTATGCAAACTTGTATCTAGGGGGATAGGAGAGGTCGGTAGTTTCGGATGAGTCGCTGCAAACCTATCTGAGTAATGTCCTTTGTTGGCATAGATTTATAGACAATCTATTCCTCATTTGGGCAGGGATCAATGATTTCAATTTGCGATTCACCTATGGTATTGACCGTAAAAGCATCCCGTTTCTTGACCTAACCATCAGAATTAATGACTAAGGACAAATAGACACTGATCTATATAGAAAACCTACGGCAGGGAACGCCCTGCTTCATGCCTCTGGCTTTCATCCTCGTTCTCTGGTTCGCAGTATCCCATATGCCCAATACTTGAGGCTAAGGTGAAACTGCACCAGAGGTGAGGACTTTATCACTAAGGCTGCAGCCCTACGAGACTGCTTGCTAACCCGAGGTTACACTCTCACTAATCTTAGGAAGCCCTATAGGCGATCTAGAAACTCCCTTGTATATGGATCTGTCCGCATCCAGCGGCCGGATACAGTGAAGCTAGTAACCAAATACTCTGTCCACCATAGGCAACTACAAAATGTCCTGTCTCATCAAATCAACAAGGCAGACTGTCAGCATTAGAGAAGGGTGTGATCAAATCCCCTGCGCTACCAAACTATACGTATATATATCTCCTCCAATAAGTAGATTGATAACCAGACCCAACTGCTGCAATACTGATACTACACACAATAGTAATGGATAAGTAATGATATACTGGGGTACTGCGCAGTCCGTATATGGAGGAAACGCCTC
This sequence comes from Glandirana rugosa, assembly GCA_018402905.1. Taxonomy (NCBI): domain Eukaryota; kingdom Metazoa; phylum Chordata; class Amphibia; order Anura; family Ranidae; genus Glandirana; species Glandirana rugosa. The sequence goes on along the minus strand of BLSH010462428.1, from coordinate 85,951 downwards.
TATTGCACAAAATTGTCATATAATCTGTGATATATATAAAGTGCATACATAATTAGTGCATGAAAAGTGACTTAGTGCCTATAGGCTGTGCAATAAATTGTGAAAATATGCAAATAAACATCAAAGTAACAAAAACATATAAAGTGACGTAGTGCAATGATTAGTGTAAAAAGTCCATGGATGACTCAATCAATTCTTCAAATAAATCAAAACCACATGTGATATCAAGGAATATTTCCGTGTTCAAACAAGTGCTCAGAAATAACTTATTAAGTGCTTGAATCTGTGCATTTGTCCATAAGAGTCAATCTGGTAGAGATCTTCAAACACCACCAGGGGGACTCTTGTGACGGTGCTCTCCTATATGTGCCCACAGAACTCTCACCTCCAGGGCACAATGCTTGCACCTTTAGCTAGATATCTACTAGCTGTACTGTGGAATCCTCCCACATAGGGGGCGTTCTTCCCTCGATTCTTAGTCTCCTCTCAGTCTCTCTGGTATGGTACCTAATATCGGAACTCCCCCTCATGAACAGAGAAGTCAAGCTTCCATAGTGCGATATAGTAAATGCCAAATGGTTTATTGAATCTAAAATTGGCTGCTTACATTGAATATAAAATCGCACGCTTATAACAGAATAAAACGGCGTCGCCGCCTCTCACTATGTTTCCGGCTCGGGCTGTATCCGGTCTTACGCATTACATCACATCACGTGACTTCCTCAGGGCAACCGGATTGGTGGAAACCACCGTCTATTTATATCATTATCCCGGAAGTGGATTGTCGGCCATTTTCTTGAAGACTGAACTTTGTAAACAAACCGCGGCCATTTTGTGAGTGTCCCCACAATGTGTTAGACCACCGCTATTACCCATATGCGCCGGCATGGAGAGAAAACACACCCGTACTTGCTGGTCTCGTGTACCATCGGTACGATCAATACGATCCATGAATACATATCAAGATGTAAAATTTAAAAATAAAAATAAAAATGAATCGTGTTATGTGTGTGTCATATCTAATGGGCGAATAAAACATGGAAAATCCCAAAAATCAACAAATGATACAATAAAAAATTAATAAAACTACAAAAATAGAAAAAGGAATAGAATGTAAGGATAAAGATGAGAAATATAAAAAATAAAATATAACATCAAAATAAAAATAAAAATAAATAATGAAAATAATGGTAATGAAAATAATATGCTCCAACAAAATAAGGCTCAAAAAGTGGCTCCAAGGACAGACAAAAATTAAATAAGAAAAGTTAAACGAGAAGAAAAAATATTAAAAGTAATCCTGAAAAATTTATAAAAATAGATGAATGGTATAGCCGAATCAAAACAGAGCAGGTGCTGCACACTGGAGGCTCCCGGCTGGATCGTGCACTGAGATTACTATACATATATGAACAGTGAATACAGTGAACATGGCGGAGGGCAACTTTGATCCCTGTGAATGTATCTGCTCCCATAACTATGCAATGCGAAGACTGATTTATCTGCTTAGGCAGTCTCAGTCTTATTGCACAGACAATGAATGCTTTCAAGAAATGCCTGGACCCAATTCTTCTAATTCTTCTGATGGTGGCTTTAACGTTGCTATGATTGTCATGGCCTGGCTCGTCATTGGTTTTACTCTATACCTACTCAGACCCAGGAGTCTCAGAGGAGCCAGGGCAACTGGAAAGCCAACTAGCCCACACAACGATCCCAGTCATAAACCTCCACCCCCTCCAGTAGACTAGCACCTCCAGGGGCTTTCAAACTGCTACAGTTTTGCACGACCGAATGAAGCCAGAATGGCCAAACTACTCTATAACAGTTGATTTGTTCTTTCCTTTCACTGATGCCAGAAATGGTGTCAAACAATCTTGAGATGCCAAACAGATCTGGAGTCTTCTTCTTTATTTCCAATACTGAAGTTTTTTTGTGTTTTTTTTCCTTTTTTTCCTCTCTCTTGTATTACTTTCCTTGCAAACCGAAGCAGATTACAATACTGTATAACTCTTGTATTGCTTATGTCTTTTACTGGACTTTTCAGCCTTAATATATGTCTTCAGACTCTATATTTTGTCATACTTTGTACAATGTTAAATTGTATATGCACATGTATTTACTATACAATGTAAACATGTCACCTTAAAAAATAATTACATATGGTGTTGTTTATTAGCATTCAAAGAGATCACAATAAACCATTATTTCATATGAAAAAAAAAAAAAAAATAGATGAATTCCCCATACTGAACTAAAAACAGTGAATGAGCCCATGTGGGAAACATAACCAGAGGCTTACATAAAAAATCACAGCAACCCTGTAAGAGGGGGAACATAATCACCCACGTGGTGCATTGCATAAGTGTAATCAATAATTGCTAAGGAAGCAGTTGAGGTTGAACTCTACGTTCATGCCTCTAGGGGTGAGAGTGCCTAAGGTATATATCCACTTTGACTCTTTTTGACTAAGGACTCTCAATTTATGGCTCCCTCTCCAATGTTTATTATATTTTTCAATTGCCCTTGCCGCGGCCCCGGAAGGAAGAGGGGCAGAAGAAGGACGCTGCCAGCACAGGGGACAGCGCTGGACATCGCAGGCTTGTGGCACAAAATGGGCTACTATGCGCATAGTAGCCCATTATACATCTACTTTGCAGGGGAATATAGAGGAAGTAAATCCAATCTGGGCTTACTTCCTCTTTAACAGCAAGTATTATACTGCATATATCAGGGTTGCAAACATGACTTAAAGCAACACGTTTAAAAAAAAATAGATTTAAAAAAATGTTTTCTAAGGAAAATAATTAATCCATGGAAGAACTACAGGGCGGAGTGAGGTGGAATTTTCCGGGTCCCCAGGGCAAGAAATAATCAAGAAATAAGGAGTCCGATAGAGGGATCTGTCACTTTAAAGAAATGCAATGCCTATGCTATGTGTTTGTAAGGAATGCTAATGAACAAAAATATATTTAGTTTGAGAAAGGGGCGGTCTGAAGCTCCGAAACGCGTAGCCATGCCTCCGCCACTGATGTCATTCTGTTGTCACGTTCTGATGTCATCATGCTTGCGTTCATGGTAATTTTAACTTGCATGTCTCCTGGTTGCTTCCTGCAATAACTCTGCATCACCTGGCAAAGCTTCCATGAAGACCTCTGCATAGGTTTTACAGCGTCTTCCAGGTGCTACTCTGCAACACTTAGCCACTTCCCTGGTGAACTCTACGGATGTCTACAGGACTACCTAGTGCCTTTTATCCTATTATATACGTGAGTGCAATTTTTCATGTGTTGGTAATAAAAGTCTACACTTGGCGGTCTACAGATGGTGGCACCCCCGTCTTGAATTTTTGCAGTGTACAAGTACAAAGGATTTATCCTAGACTGTGAACAGAGGAACTGCAGCCATTCATAGGAGTACATTTTGCATGTTTATGGACTTTATATTAGAGCCCTTCATATACTATAGATATGAATTTCCCACTCCCCTTTCTTATATTTTTTTCCTAACCCAGTCTTGCACCATAAAACATTTTTTTAAGCAAAAATATATGCATGCGTTAGAATGGTAGCTGTGTTTTTCGACTGTCCCCCTTAAAGTCACTTAAAAATAAGGTAGATGGAGGCGCATGTGCGAGGGCTCCGAAGATGGCAGCTTAGTCTGGGAGCTCCGCACTGCTCGTCCGCTCCGCACTGCTCGTCCGCTCCGCACTGCTCGTCCGCTCCGGCGCCCACACAGGCACACAGCTCACCCGATCCTCTCCTCCAGAAGCAGCAGCAGATTGCCAGTGCACAGGGGGATCCTCTAATGTCCGCAGGTCCGGTCAGGAGATCGTTGGGAGCCCAGATACAACAAGCAGGGGACTCGGCCGGCGGCTCAAAGATGGCGACTCCCCATACACAAGGCAGAGACGCACGAGGCCCGGAATCTCTGGCCTTGCTGACGGACATTTCTCCCTTCAACTCCCCGTCTCAGGGGCATGTGAGTAACCAGATGCTAGATCCGGCATCACCTGCATCCACAGAGTCTCTTTTAGAACGCAATATAGAGGAGCTTATGTTATCCCCCATGGTGGAAAGCAACCCAGCATGTTTGGCAGAGAATGCACATCCATTACAGCAATCTTCCCTCCCCACCAACATCACAGAGATGTTCTCCAAATTCTCTGAGATGCTAACCACAGGCCTTTCTCAAACAGCAGCCCAAATTACAAGGGAAATTAAAGCAGAGCTGCAGAACCTGGGGACCCGCATAGAAACTATTGAGGCCCACTTGGACAAAACTATAACCAGAACGAATCAGAACACAGATAGACTACAGGAACTACAGGAACAACTAGAGAATGCTCTTTCTAAAATAGATGATCTTGAAAACAGGTCACGTAGGGCCAATTTCAGGATTAGGGGGTTACCGGAATCAGTGACTGATGTCAATGCTGCTGTACGCTCCCTCATTCAGTCTCTCATTCCTAACATACCACAGTCAAAACTGGAATTGGACAGGGCTCATAGAGCTCTAGGCCCCCCACGCACAGACGGATTACCAAGAGATATAGTGGTGAAGCCACACTATTACTCAATAAAAGAGGAGATTCTTCATCGTGCACGGAATGCCACACACCTTGCCATCCAAGATCACATTGTACAAGTATACGCAGACATTTCCCCTACTACAATTCAAAAAAGAAGGGCGTTGAAACCTCTTCTTGTGGCTATGACACAGAAGGACATAAAGTACTGGTGGCAGTTCCCATTCAACCTCAAATTCACATTTAAAAATAAATCTTACTCTTTTTCCAAGCTAGCAGATGGAGAAAAACTGCTTCTACAGTTGGGAATAATCTCACATACACCGCATTCTATCCCCCAAGGCTCCCAGTCTAGCACTTCCAAGAGACAAATGCCCAATAGCCCAGTTGCTCCATTGTGGCAGAAACCAAAGCCAAAGAGATCGAAGGATTGAACTGAGAGGGCTAGGGCATGAACTTGGATTGAGGGATGGATTCCCTTTGTGATTCCTTTTCCTGTTTGGAAAGAGGGTCTTGGATCCTTAGAGCCACGCTTAAAATGTTCTGTAGGACAACGAGTTGTATTGGAGTCTTTTTTGGGCCCTATTATTTCTCTGCCCTATTCCCATAGGGTGTCTGGAAATCAAAGACACTTAATTGTGGAAGATATCTTTGATGACTATGCCATGGAGCCAGAGGATATTTATTCTCCAAGTTTTCACTGATATCAGACTCCAGCGGAAATTAAGCCATTTTCCTTTGAAAGCTTTTTTTTTCTTTTTTGTGCTATTTTATATCTCAGGACCAATAACAAAGTGCCATGACCCCTCTGCACTGGGTCACTGTTACCTACTTGCCTATGTGAGGTCCCTCGTTTAGAATTATGTGACCAATGAACTTTGTGAGCAAGAAGTCCACACAATGGATCATTTGTTTGTTGGTTATGGCCTTTCAGCTCATTCTATTTTGAGGAGCTACATAGGGCCCTTCACAGCTCTTTTACCCTCCCAGAGAGGAGAGGAAGAGAAAGGGAGAGAGGAGATGTTTTCCCTGCTCTTTTAGTTTAAAAGTTTTATTTTTCTTAAAAAAGGAGGGAAAGGGAAGAAGGAAAGAAAATGGGTTTTTCTTTTTTTTTTTTTCGAATTAAA
>BLSH010462428.1:63714-75188 GCA_018402905.1 Glandirana rugosa | reverse complement strand
GATACAGGAACTATAGAGGATATAGACTTCCAACTAATGGCAGGATTTTTGACCACTTCACCCCCAGAAGAATTTCCCAGTTTAGGACCAGAGCCCTTTTTGCGATTCGGCACTGCGTCGCTTTAACGGACAATTGCGCGGCCATGCGACATTGTACCCAAACGAAATTTGCGTCCTTTTTTCCCACAAATAGAGCTTTCTTTTGGTGGTATTTGATCCCCTCTGCGTCATTTCTGATCGCCGCTATAAACAAAAGAAAAGCGACCATTTTGCAAAAAAACCCAAATTTCTTACTTTTTGCTAAAATACAAATCCAAAAAATATATATAAAAAAAGTTTTTTTTTTCAACGGTTTTGGCCGATTTATTATTCTTCCTCATATTTGTGATAAAAAAAAAAATGGCAATCGGCGTTTATTGATTGGCTTGCGCAAAAGTGGCCGCGTTTACAGATGGTGAGATTTCATTTCTGGGGTTTTTCTTTTTCTTTTATTTTTTACTAGTAATGGCGGCGATCTGCGATTTTTAGCAGTACTGCGATATTGCAGCGGACATGTCGGACATTTTTGACACTTTTTTGGGACCATTGACATTTATACAGCGATCAGAAATTTAAATGTCCACTGATTACTGTGTAAATGTCATTGGCAGTGAAGGGGTTAACCTGCAGGGTGTAGTGAAGGGGTTAACTGTGTTCCCTGGGTGTGTTCTAACTGTGGGGGGGGGGGTTGGGCTACCATGGGCATGAGAGATCTAACTGATCCCAGTGACAGGGATCAGTAGATCTCTTATGCCCCCACTAACAGAGCGGGGAACCGCTGTGTTTACATCGGCGGTTCCCCATTCTTTGCCTGTGGCCGCTCATCGCGGCTCGCCGTCGGACATCGGGTCCGCCCGAGCGGCGGGCACACTCCTCAGGAGTGCGGTGCGCGCGCCCCCTAGCAGCCATTCGCAGATCGTCATCTTTTTACGGCGATTCGCGCCCAGCGTCCACACTGCCGCCGTAAATAGACGGTAGGCAGTGTGGAACTGGTTAAGGCACAACAAAAAACATTCATAAAAGTACGTTTATTACAGAATTTCATTCATTAAAACATCCAAGGGTCTATACCCTCTATAGTTTCTGTATCTACTGTAATTGGGGTGTGGCACCAAAGAGCCTATATACAATTTTAAATTTACCTAAAAACAAGGACCCTCTCTCTAGTAAATTTTTGTTTTCTACATTGGCATGTCCCCGGTAACAGTGCCTGAGCTGCTTGCACCCTTTGACAGTGCCTTGCGCCCTAGGGCGTTAAGACTTGAAATTGAACTGAATTTCTACGTTTGTCCGCCTTCGATTTTTTTATGGAGTTCTAACTAAAGATAACAATTTAGACTTTGCAATGGGTTCAATGAATGAACTGCGAGCCAAACACAGATTCATCCCTGGTACTGACTTTTATTGTGTTTTGCTGCAATTCAATGTGATTTAAAAATATATATATATTTTTTTTTATAAATATTGCGTTTATGCCAAGGCACTTTTTTGGCAACTCCAATGTTGTTTGTTGGAGGTCCGTCATGCCATGGAATTAAACTTTCAATGTTGTACACCTGCATGCCACCAACTTCTGGACAAAAATAGAGCATTCTATACCAAATTGACCAGCTCGGAAAAATAAATATTAACTGTGTAAAACAGTAAATAAACAATGATAAATAATATACAAGTGAAAAAATACTTTTGTGCCCAATTTCATCAAAGTGCATACTAATTATTTGCATGCTAATACACCAGCTGGGCGTCATGTGCACCCCTGTGCCTTTAGGGAGGGGTGGGCTCCCTCCAGGCATACCTGCCCTTAATCTATCTATTCTTATATGTACTCAATTATGGAGGCTCTGGAAATTTAGCTTTAGGACCACGGTATATACAGAGGAGCCTTGGCATTGGCACTGTGGCTTATGCATAATTTGCAAATGTGTGCAAACAAAACCCTCTTTTTTAAAAAAAACGGTTGGACAGGGGCAATTTGGTTGTTTTTTTAGACTGGCTAGTGAGCATGCTGGGAAATCTTTTGATCGAGATAATAAGTGTATGTCTTGCCAGTACCTACTTTATTTGCATGTTCAAAAAAATGAAAATAAATAATTTGAAAAAAATATTTATTAAGAAGCACTAAACTGAAAAAAAAAACGCATACACATTATTTTTTAAAATCTATGTATACTTCCACACCTATCCTGGCTCAGCATTGCTAACTAATAAGGATTTTTTTTTTTTAAATAAAATAAATTTCCCGGCAGACTCCATGGCAGCTACGTGTGTGTTAATCCCGCCTCCTCTTTAACCCCATAGGACCCTTCCTCTATAAGTTTTGCCCCTGGATTGGCCCACGTGTTCCTTTTTCGTCCTCCTCCTTGGACCCGACAAGATTTACAAGGCAGAGCGTCCTGGGTAGCGCTGTCCCCAGCCTATGTGTGGGGCAGACGTTGGGGTAGTGGTGTCCCCCCTCCACGCAGTGCCCAGCCCCGGCGGGTGAGTGGTGTGTAGGCCAGGAAAGCCCAGGAGGGGCGGCCTGTCAGTACCCAGGGTGACGCCAACGCAGGCAGGGTCTCAGAAGCTGACCCAATCTCTGACAGATCTCTTAAGATGTTGCGGAAGTGACAAAACACGTTAGTTGGAATGCAAGGTGCACTGGGCCATGTTCGGTTGGTACGCACGCTGACACTGCAGAGTCGCGGCGACCACAGAACGATCGTATTGATATTGTATCCTATTATGGCCAATAAATTTTCAAACGAGGAGCGCGATGAAAGTTTCCTTCTTTTTCTTATAATCCGCATACATGGGAGATATACAGCATCTTGAGAAAGGACAACCTGCATCAGAAAGGACAACCTGCATCAGCAAGAACCTATGGTCGGGTCACAGACCACAAGCGCATATTGACTTCTCCATGTCGTATGACTGAGAGAGTCAATAAGGTCTGGTAAGTAGGGAACCTTATTCTAAGTTTGCACATGGCACTTTGGATACGGTGTGAGCACAGACACTTTTGGAAGCATATGTGAATGAACACTTGAATGTGAACGGAAGTATAGACACAGCATCAAGTCACCTATGCACTGGATTGCACTTTAAATATTGGGACTATTATATGAATTTTGCACATCAACAAGTTTGCACATTAATTATTTAACAAATTTGCATGAATATTTGCACAGTGATTTATATTGTTATTTTGCACATTATTTAACCTGGACTTTTTGAATATGGTATAGAAATGAGCACTTTAATTTGGTAAAAAAATATTTTTGCATAATTGGTATACAATTGACACAGTTGAGAGCATTTTCACTTATTTGGGATAGGTTCAGTACCTACAAAGCAAGCGCTGTTAATACAGGAAAATATCCTGGTCACCAATTTAATACTATCCCCCTTTTATATGAGAGGATCTAACAGCAGCTGCTGAATAAATCTCTATACTGTGGCGCGGGAGTCATATTGTACACTAGGAATATGGCTTAGTATGTGTACCTGTGTATCGTTTTGTCCTGTCTTCAGTCCCTCCATCTCTCTCTCTATGGCGGCTGGAATGCTCCTGCGTCCCACGCTGCCGCAGGGTCTTCCGGGTGCGTCGGCGCATGCGCGGAGCTCGGTACGGGACCGAGGCTTGGCTGGCGCAGGTGCAGGGACTGGTTTCTTCGGTCTCAGCGGCCTGTGCGCATGCGCGGGTGGACGGAGCGGTGACAGGGTGGAGCGGGAAGTTTAAATCGCCGCCAGCCCTTCTCAGTCTTTGGAAAGACTGCGGGTAGTGTGCGGCGGCTTCCCCAAGCCCTGTCCCGACCATACAAGGTAAGGGGGCTCTCCCTTCTTGTGAATGCTTGTGCCTTGCTCTTGCAGGGACAAGAGTGTGGTGGACTGACTTACTTGTCACCCTTCTCCATAGGTAGATGCACCTGTGCCCCCTCCCCCCACCATGGACAAGTCTTCGCCTCTATGCGCCAGCCCTCGCTCAATAGGTATGGCAGGGGCTGCAGGGGGGGGGGGGGGATTTGTGCTTTCAGCTGTTTCGCTCACCACGTTCTCTTCTCTTTCTTAGCTCTCTTCCTGTGTCTCCTCTTTTAGCCCTCCTAGGTAAAACCGCCAACAGGCCTCCAAGCAAGACGCCAGAGACCCTGCTGTATAGGGAATTTTATGATCATGCTGTATCACTATATGTGTTTCTGTATATATGGATTTCTGTTTGTATTAATTAAGTATCTTGTTTTCTCTGACAAGTAGCTGAGTGGCAGAATGCTGTTATAAAGTGTCAGCAGCCTAAAAGACGAAAACATGTTTTTGTCACGCACATAACAGATGAGAAGGGTATAGATAACGTTTTGGGTGTTAGCAGCTTGAGATAATAAGTCACGTTTGTACGTCAATAGTAGAATGGGGGACACAGATAACCAGATAAGCTGGCACGCATACTGGGTGTGTGTATGATGAAAACAGTATAAAAGGCTGGAGGCCACTTAATGGGATCGAAGCATTCTGAGACATACATGATTTAATGTATCTGAATGATTTCCATATATATATATATATGCAATAATAAATCTCTTTTAATTTGGAACCATCTTGCTCGAGTATTTTCAGGTGTTGGAGAAATTCCCTTCACACCTGCCGAAGCTCATTCATCTGGTTCCCAGCGCCATGGATCCTCTAGGAGCCGGCATCGGGGAAGCTCTCACTCCTCCCCAGACACCACTCTCACCACCAGTCCGACCATCCCTGTCATAAGACCTGTTAGGGCTGTCACGCCCATGTTCCCGGGTAAAAGTCACTTTGTGACGCATGCTACACCCGGGGATCAGGAGAGAGGGAGGCTGATAACCAACGAGTGGAGTCATTGGTCAGATGGGTGGTTCAGCAGTCTCTGAAGGAATTGGCACCACCCCGTACCTATAGTCAGTCCTCCGCCCTGGGCTCGCTAGAAGAGGATACCCAGTAGGATCCAGGTCCATCCCAGAAGAGCTTCTCTCCCCATTTACTCTCGGGCAGCGAGTTGGAGGGAGGTGACCCTGCCTGCTTTGACACCGCCGTGGTCCCATTCTTTATTATGGCCATTAAAGAAACCCTAAAATGGGCGAAACCCGGCGAAGCAAAGGAAGTTCTTCAAGCATCTGGGGAAGGAGCGTCCCTACTTCCCACTACTACCGGAGCTGAAAGACATCTTCACAGAGGAATGGGAGAAAGCAGATAAAAAGATCTCCCTATCAAGTAAGACGACCAGACTCTATCCTTTTAAGGAAGGGGACGTCAGGTATTTGGAATCCGCTCCCCTAGTGGATGCAGCGGTCATGAGGTTAGCGAAACACGTCACCTTGCCGTTAGAGGATGCAGTTTCTTTCCGGGAGCCCCTAGATAGGAAGATCAACCTGGACCTCAAAAGAATTTATGTGACAGCAGGCACAGCCTGCAAGCCCGCCCTGGCCCTGGTGGCCATGTCGAAAGCAATAGAAATATGGGCCAAAGAGGTGGAAGCTGTCTTATACAGCGTCTCAGAGGAAGTAGCAAAGAGAGTTCCTATTCAGGAGCTAAAGTGGGCATCGTCCTTCCTGGGGGAGGCCTCCCTAGACATGATCCGCCTGGGGGCGCGGGTGATGCTGTCCTCCATCATGGCTAAACGGGCCTTATGGCTACGCAACTTCAAGCGAAACTGGAAGAGGGGCCAGACATCCGCCCAGAGAACGGCCAGGAATACAGCGCAGGCTGGACGCGAAGCACCAAAGTACTTTTGAGATTGGGCCCGCCCAGGCGGGTCGGGTGGGAGCGCGCTTGATCCTATTCCAGCACGTCTGGGCGGCCTCAATCTCAGACCCCTGGGTCGTAAGGACACTCTTGGGCCTTCTTGAGTCCTCCGGTACTCAGGATCGTTCCTACGATAATGCCGCACTCAGACGAGAAGAGAAGAGACAAGTTCTGTTGGAATATATGGACTCACTGATGGCTCAAGGCGCAGCGGTGCCAGTGCCGGAAGAGGAAAAATTCCAGGGACTCCATTCACCACTATTTCTGGTTCTGAAGAAAAGCGGTTCGTGGAGAACAGTGATAGATCTCACCCATCTAAACATTCCTTTCGGCCTCTCAACGTCCACACGGGTGTTTTCAAAAGTTCTGCTAGCGGTCGTAGCCCTAATCAGGAAGAGGGGCATACGCCTACATCACTATCTGGACGACCTGCTTCTGCTGGCGCAGGACAAGGATCAGTTGCTGTTCCAGAAATCGCAAGTAATCGCCACCCTCTAGGAGTTCAGCTGGGTATTGAATCTGCATAAAAGCCAGCTAGTCCCGTCACAAGATCTGGTGTATCTAGGCGCACGGTTCAACACCGTGCAGAACACTATCTCACTGCCACCGGAGAAGATACCCATAATACGGGAATGGATCTGATTGGCCCGGTCGCACTTGCACCTGAGAGCCTCCCAATGCCTCAGGGTGATTGAGACCATGGTTGCAACAGCCCCAATGGTTGGGCTCTGTGGAGGATTCAACCATTCCAGACGGGGTTTCTGTGACAATGGAGGCCGGACAAGGGCGATCATACCATTCGGGTGACAGCGATCATGAGGAACAGCCTGCTGTGGTGGCTACAATGCAAGAAATTGCTTAGATGACACTCTATCGCCCCTCCACCTCGGGTGGTAGTCACAACCGATGCCAGCAACACAAACACAGAATTCGCCCAGGGGAGGTGGGGTCCACTCCCCCGTATCCCGATGTCCAATGTCCTAGACCTGAGGGCAGCCAACTGTGCCCTGTGGGCCTTCCGCCACCTGATAGAGGGGAAGGCGGTGCTCCTAAGGATGGACAATGTGGCAGCGGTGTCATATGTGAAGAGACAAGGGGGGACACAGAGTCTTTCCCTACTGCGAGAAGTGGAACCAATTCTAACATGGGCCCAAGAGTTCCTGACGGACATCTCGGCAGTTTACATCCCAGGAGCTCGGAACGGGCAAACTGACTTCCTGTCCGGAACCCGAGTCAGCAATGGGTAATGATCCATTCATGTGGGAGTGTTCAACTGGGTCCGATCCCTAGGAGTCGACCCCGAGGTCGACCTGTCTGCCTCCCCGGACAACCACAAGCTGAGGAACTTCTACTCACGGAGCTTTTGCCCCCTAGCTATCGGGGTCGATGCCCTGACAGATGTGTGGAGGTTCAGCAAGGTTTGCACCACCAGTGCCTATTATCCTCAGGTTCCTGCAGAGGCTGAGATCAGAGAGGGCCGAGATCCTGGCAATAATACCCTTCTGGCCCAAAAGGCCCTGGTTCCCATTACTGTCGCAACTGAGTTTTCGGGCCCTAGTGCCCCTCCCTCTCAGGTCGGATCTCCTATCGCAGGGGGCGATCCTGCACCCGTGTCCGGAACGGCTGCACCTGATGGTCTGGTTCTTGAGAGGGAAGCTAGAGGCACTAGGTTGCACTCCGGGGGTGATTTACACTCTCATGAGCTCCGGACGTCCCAGTACAAACAGGGTGTACGAGCGAATCTGGGCCAAATTCACGCAGTTCGCACGTTCCCAAAGAAAATCCTTCATGTCCCCTGGAATACAGGAAATCTTGGGGTCCTTGCAAACCGGACTTGAACTGCCCCTAGCGGTGAGCTCCCTGAAAGTGCAAATATCGGCTCTGTCCGCCTTTACCGGGTCCGCTTGGGCTAGCCTCCCGCTAATCCGTCGATTCCTCAGAGGGGCAGCAAAACTACGGCCACAGAGGAAACCTAGGTTCCCTAAGTGGGACCTTTCCTTGGTCCTCGACTTCCTAGCGGACCCTGCACGGGAAGTTATGAGAGCAGCTTCAGTAGGGGACCTGTCCATGAGAACGGCCTTCTTAGTGGCGATGACCTCGGCCAAGAGGGTCTCGGAGATCGGGAACCTGGGACACAGCCATTCCTGACCTTCTTTCCGACCCGGGTAGTCTTGATCACCATGCTGGGCTCGAAACCTAAGGTCACTTCAGTGTTCCACGAGAACCAGGAGATATCTCTCCTTACCTTCTGGTCCCCAGGGGCTGCCGAGACGCAGCCCCTGGACATCGGGAAAGGGTTGGAAGGATACCTGCAGGCCACAGCTACCTTCAGGCGGTCGGACCACCTCTTTGTCCTCTTCGCGGGGAAGAACAAGGGGAAAAGAGCCTCGTCCAGAACGATTGCTGCATGGATCGTCCAAATCATCCAGAGGGCTTACAGGGCGAAGGGCTTGGCCCCTCCAGAGGCGGTGACAGCGCACTTGACCACCTGGGCCGCAGCGCGGCAGGTGGCGCCGGAAGTCATCTGCAAGACGGCCTTGTGGTCCTCACTGAACACCTTCATGACGCATTACTGTGTGGAGCCAGCGTCACTGTCTTGTTTCCTTAAAGTGGTGTTAAAGTTTTGTCGATTGGCGGTGTAAATTAAATTTTTCTTTTGGTTCAGCATTCCCGCCCGTGTGGTTTTTGCTAGTTAAGTCCCACATGTAGCTGCCATGGAGTCTGCCGGGAAAACAGAAAATTTACTATCAGATACTTACCGTAATTTTCCTTTCCCTGTGGACACCATGGCAGCTGGAGTCCCCACCCTCGGGTCAAGAGGAGGGGGGCTAGTTACAGAACATGCGGGCCAATCCAGGGGCAAAACCTATTGAGGAAGGGTCCTACAGGGTTAAAGAGGAGGCAGGATTAACCCACACGTAGCTGCCATGGAGTCCACCGGGAAAGGAAAATTACGGTAAGTATCTGATAGTAAATGTTCCGTTTTTTACGTCTTCTGTTTCAACATTCATTTTTTATAAATACATTATTCCCGACAGCAATTTTTTTTTTCTTGGCTTTTGGTTTAATAAAGGATAAAATAAATATCCTTTAAAAAAATATATGGATATTTACTCTAAATTTAAATACTTTGCTTTATTTCAGATTTAATCATCTGGCTAAAATTACCAGGTTTAGGACCCCCCTCCGTGTGTGTCAAAAATGTAAACAGGGATGAGGTAAACTCTGATATAACTCTCTAAGTCACTGTCAAATAATATAGTAAGATTTACAAGATAAATTAACCCAAAAATGTGATTAATACCTTTTATTCAAAACATGATATTAAACATGATATAAACAAATATTTTTCAGTTTTTTGTTTTTTTTTGTGGATATTCATATCATGGTTTACTGGAGACGTTCAAATTTTAATATTTATGGTAACATTTGTAGTAATCTGCATTTCTCTCCCACCATTCGCTTTCTTACAGATAGATCTGTATCGCGTTATATTTTTCCTTTTTTTAGATTAATATAATATATATATTTAAAGACCCTCCAAAAATAAACTTCATGAGCACCCCGCCAAAGTTTATGGAGGGTCCTCGTGAAGTTTATTTATGGAGGGTCCTCATGAAGTTTATTTATGGAGGGTCCTCATGAAGTTTATTTATTTATGGAGGGTCTTCAAAGTTTATGGAGGGTCCTCATAAATTTATTTATGAAGACCCTCCTTAAACTTTGAAGACCCTCCATAAAGAAACTTTGTAGACTCCTCTATAAATAAACTTCCATCATAATCTTTATAATAATCATAATAGATTCCTATCACAGCTATAAACTTCCATCATAATCTTTATAATAATCATAATAGATTCCTATCACAGCTCTCCTCCTATAGATCTCTATTGTAATCCTCCTTTATCATCAATAATAGATTCCTCCTATAGATCTTTATGGTAATCATCCTCCATCATCTACAATAGATTCCTCCTATAGATCTCTATGGTAATCCTCCTCCATCATCTAGATCTGGATAGAAAACTGGCTAAAAGACCGAAATCAGAGAGTAGTGGTTAATGATTCTTACTCTGAGGTTATCAGTGGTGTACCACAAGGTTCAGTGTTAGGACCCTTACTTTTCAATATATTTATAAATAATAATGTAAAAGATGTCTCCAACTTACAAGCAGACCTCAATGCACTGCTTAATTGGGCGACTATGTGGCAAATGATGTTTAATGTTGATAAATGTAGTTATGCATTTGGGGGCTAAGAATTTGCATGCATCGTACATACTAGCGGGAGTACACTGGGGGAATCCATAGTGGAGAAGGATCTGGGGGTTTTGGTAGATCATAAGCTTAATAATGGCATGCAATGCCAAGCTGCAGTTTCCAAAGCAAGCAAAATACTTTCTTGTATTAAGAGAGGTATGGACTCCAGAGAGAGAGACATTATTTTGCCCCCCTGTACAAATCATTAGTAAGACCTCATCTGGAATATGCAGTTCAGTTTTGGGCACCAGTTCTCAAAAAGGATAAATTGGGGAACTGGAGAAAGTGCAGAGAAGGGCAACCAAACTAATAAGAGGCATGGAGGAGCTCAGCTATGAGGAAAGATTAGAGGAACTGAATTTATTTTCTCTTGAGAAGAGGAGATTAACCACTTGCCGACCGCCCGCCGCAGCGTGACAGCGGAAAGATGGTTTGTTATCGCGAAACGCCGTCAGAGGATGGCGGCCCTGAGCGCTCATGGCGCGTGCACTGTTGTTTGATTCATCACAGGACCGATCACTCTACACAGCCTGGCCCTTCCAATCGGTCCTGACTAATGATATTGCTCCTCTGCCTCTGTAATGTAATCAGAGGCAGAGGAAGTGAGCTCAACTTCCTCCCTGAAGCCCTTTTCGGTTTCAGCGAGGAAGGAGCTTCAAAAACGTGAGTTGCACCAACACCACACTGACACCAGGTCACATAGGCACATTTAACCCTTTGATCGCCCCCTGATCGCCCCCCAGTTAACCCTTTCACTCCCTGTCACAGTGTTATATAGTGCAGCAATCTGATTTTTACCGATCGCTGTACTTGTGACACTAAATCAGTGTTTAGGTTAGATTAGTACAGCGTTTTTCAACCACTGTGCCCCGGCACACTAGACATATTGTCTGGTGTGCCATGGGAAAAATTCCAATTTCATCCGTAACATGCGGCTTCGGCTCACAAATAGACCAATCATTAGAATCTAATGATTGGTCTATTTGTGAGCCGAAGTGCATGTTACGGACTATAAATAGCTCCGGTGTCACCGCGTAGCCGCTAGATGACGCTACAGAGGAGGACAGTCACATTGTCACTGTGGCCTCGATAAATATCAGGCATTGTACGTGAAGCCGAGTGTTTATCTGGTTAGTAATCTAAGATTACTAACCAGATAAACACTCGGCTTCGGCGTACAATGCCTACTTTAACCTTAAAAAGGGTACCGTGTGGTCTGTTATACAGATCACACGGCCCCGTGTCACCAACTTTTTGCGACATGATTAGATTGGATTTGTGACTAAATCACAGTGTTCATGTCGCTAGCCATTTTTAGTCTAACGACGTGATATATTGTGACACTGTCCCTCACTTTCCCAATTGACCCCCCGCTAGTCCCCCGCTAGTTTCCCAATTTACACGGATACACTGGACCACAGTCACACCACA
>BLSH010462428.1:19317-32405 GCA_018402905.1 Glandirana rugosa | reverse complement strand
CAGTGACCCGCCCCCGGCCCCTCATCCAATCACCCTGAGCGGAGGCTCAGGGCAGCCAATCAGCCTATGCATGGCCGCAGGAAGAAGCGCACATGCATAGGCTTGAATGGCCGACCAATAGGCTCACTTACTTGGCTGTCATGTGACAGCCAAGGAGCCGAAAAGAAAAAAAAAAAAAGAAAGTCAATGTACTGGCGCCACCTGTAGGTGGGCGGGGTTGACTTTTTTTTTTTTCTCGTCTTTTGCCGGCGGGGAGGCGGCGCCCCAGCGCCCCTCCCACACCAGCCGCCACTGCTCTGACCCCTTTAAGGGCCGGTTCACACTGCTGCAATACGGGAACCCTGCAAATCCACTGCGGGTTCCTGCATTGCATGTCTCCCGGTGGGAGTTCAAACTACGGGGAGTGTCAATACAAAGCTAATGACACCCCCAAATCAGATCGCATATCGCACTGCAAACTCGCACAGGAATCGGATTGCATGGGGGTTCGATTCTGCTGCGGACCAAAAAAAGAGTCCTGTGCAAGTTTGGTCCGAATGCAATTTCAGCCATACTATCTGTATGACTGAAATTGCATTGCATGTGATTCACACTGCAGTGCGGTGCAAATCACATCCGATCTCGCAGCACGCAGCAGTGTGAACCGGCCCTAAGTCTGAAAAACCGTAAACTGGCCCTTTGTTTAGAAAGTTTGGAGACCCATGCTCCAGTCCAGTGGTTCTGAACTGGGGAGATGCAGACTAGATTACTGCAATCACTGAGCAGAAAATGATATCACCTGTGATGTATTTCTGTTATCCTGCAAACCTGGTTTGTTAGTGGGTCCCGAGGACAGGAGTTGAGAACCACTGCTCTAGTCAATGTTGTTCATGCAGTAGTTCACTGAAACCATAAGTGTCTGGATGGTAATGGTGACCACTTTGAGCACCTACCGTGAGTGCATAATTCGAACATGACTTACAGATAGGTGAGCAAGCAGAAAGAGTGACCGCACTCAATTGCAGTGAAAAACATGGAATTTATTGTAGAATATGAGTAAAATCCATCAATAGGCAGATAAAAAGACAAACCACGGGCACTAACACATGGTTACAGATACCCTTTGGTGGTTATATACGGTAAATCTAGTGATAACATTTTTATGCATATATTTTTCATGTTAAAGTGTGTAAACATTCTCTCTCTCTCTCGCTCTCTCTCTCTCTCGCTCTCTCGCTCTCTCTCGCTCTCTCTCTCTCTCGCTCTCTCGCTCTCTCGCTCTCTCTCGCTCTCTCGCTCTCTCTCTCTCTCTTCTCTCTCTCTCTCTCTCTCTCTCGCTCTCTCTCTCTCTCGCTCTCTCTCTCTCTCTCATTTTTAATAACATTCAATTACAATATGACTTGTATCACAATTGTATATGCTATATTATTTTTTCTTTATTTGCTATTTTTTTTTTCCCCAAGAAAGTGGAGTTACCCTTTAAATGTAAATTGTTTGGAAAAAATACACTTGACTTTTAATGCATACAAACACGATATAATTGGTAAAATCTTAAAGATGGTGTTATGCAGAGTGAATAGATACTAAACATGTCACACTTTAAAATTGAGCACGTTAGCAGAATGACGCCAAGCTATAGCATTTAAAATCTCCATAGACAATTCTTTAACCACTTAACAACCGCCCTATAGACAAAAGACATCTACAGGGCGGTTGCTTAACTCTGGGAGGACGTCTATTGACGTCCTCCCAGAATCGTGCTTCCCGCGTGCCCCCTGGGGCGCACACACGGGAACATCAGTGTCCGTCGGGTCCAGGGGACCCGACCGATCACGGATTGCGGTGAATGGCCGCTGTGAGCGACCTTTTACCACGTGATTGCGCTGTCAAATGACGGTGCAATCACATGTAAACAAGCCGGCGCTTCCGCTGGCTTTTCTCTCTCTCTGCACCGATCGGTGCATTGCGAGAAGAGAGAGGGGGCAGGGAGGACATGCTGCAGCTCTGTGGGCGATGTGTAATGCCCACAGCGCTGCTATGTGACAAAATACACCCCCACCAGCCATCCACTCCCCACCCATACTCACCCACTCATCCTCACCCAATCCATACTCACCCACCCATCCTCACCCAATCCATCCATCCATGCTCACCCATCCACTCATCCTCACCCATCCATGCTCACCCATCCAGCCATGCATGCTCACCCAGCCATCCATCCATGCTCACCCACCCAGCCGTGCTCACCCATCCATGCTCAACCACCCAGCCGTGCTCACCCATCCATGCTCACCCATCCATCCATGCCCACCCATCCATCCATCCATGCTCACCCACCCAGCCATGCTCACCCAGCCATCCATCCATGCTCACCCACCCAGTCGTGCTCACCCAGCCACCCATCCATGCTCACCCACCCAGCCATGCTCACCCATCCATGCTCAACTACCCAGCCGTGCTCACCCATCCATCCATCCATGCTCACCCATCCATGCTCACCCATCCATCCATGCTCACCCATCCATCCATCCTCACCCACCCAGCTGTGCTCACCCAGCCATCCATCCATGCCCACTCAGCCATCCATCCATACTCACCCAGCCATGCTCACCTATCCGGGCTCACTCACCAATCCGTGCTCACCCACCCATCCGTGGCTCATCCATCCCCATCCATGGCTCATTTGTGCCTCATTCATGCTCATCCATACCACATCAGTTCTCATCTGTGACACATTCATGCCACTACACTGCCCATCTGTGCCACTACAGTGCCCATCCGTGCCACTACAGTGCCCATCCATGCCACTACACTGCTCATCCATGCCACTATAGTGCCCATCTATGCCACTACCCATCCATGCTCACCCACCCAGCCGTGCTCACCCATCCATGCTCACCCATCCATCCATCCATGCTCACCCACCCAGCTGTGCTCACCCAGCCATCCATCCATGCTCACCCACCCAGCCATGCTCAGCCATCCATCCATCCATGCTTACCCACCCAGCCATGCTCAGCCATCCATCCATCCATGCTCACCCATTCATCCATGCTCACCCACCCAGCCGTGCTCACCCAGCCATCCATCCATGCTCACCCACCCAGCCGTGCTCACCCAGCCATCAATCCATGCTCACCCAGACATCCATCCATGCTCATCCACCCAGCCGTGCTCACACTCATCCATCCATCCATGCTCACCCATCCATTCATCCATGCTCACCCAGCCATCAATCCATGCTCACCCAGACATCCATCCATGCTCATCCACCCAGCCATGCTCACACTCATCCATCCATCCATGCTCACCCATCCATTCATCCATGCTCACCCAGCCATCCATCCATACTCACCCAGCCATGCTCACCCATCCGGGCTCACCTACCCATCCGTGCTCACCCACCCACCCGTGGCTCATCCATCCCCATCCATGGCTCATTTGTGCCTCATTCATGCTCATCCATACCACATCAGTTCTCATCCGTGACACATCCATGCCACTACAGTGCCCATCCATGCCACTACAGTGCCCATCCGTGCCACTACACTGCTCATCCGTGCCACTACCCTGCCCATCTGTGCCACTACAGTGTCTATCCATGCGACCACAGTGCCTCACAATAGTATAAAAGGTAGTCAAATTAGATTCGAAATGTATGCCCCTAGAACACCTGAAGGTGCTCCCTGCATGTTGGACCTCTGTATGTGGTCAGGCTGTGTAAAAGTATCCTGTCCTTGCCTGAGGAAGAAGCGCGGTCTTACTGTCATCTGGGCCGTTTCCGCCTATGAAACGCGTCGCGTATTTGTGACGTCACTGGTCTGCGCCCCGTCTCCCGCATTCCAAGCCTCGTCCTGGGCCTCCAGCCGGCTGATTATCATCTTCCCCGGACGACAGACTTGCTACCAGCGTTCGGAGACACATCCCCCATTGCAGAGAGTCTACAGTGACGCCACCATGGACTGACTTTTATGCTGATTATCCCTTTACATCGAGTGAGTGTTTTTATTCCATTTGTATTAAAATTACTTTTAATATTGCACTTAGAGGCGCCTCCTTTGTTTTTCTCTTTTTCAGTTATGTGAAGCCTGGTTCAGCTTCTTAGGATTGGCTGCCTTGTTTTGGATCACCTATGTACTTTTTCCTCATAGACTGAGTGAAGTGGTGGGGATTGTCATCTCCACTCCCTTGGAACTGTATTGCATAGACTGCCTTGCACTTTACTTAATAGACGCATGGACTGGGTTGATAAAAGGTTGTGCGCACATACCTATTTTTTTGTGTAAAAGTATCACACATGTGGTATCACCATACTCGGGAGGAGTAGCAGAATATATTTTGAAGTGTAATTTTTTGCTATTTACATGCTGTGTGTTAGAAATATTGTATAAATGGACAACTTTGTGTAAAAAAAAATGTGTTTTCATTTTCTTTCCACACTTTCCAAAAACTTGTGGAAAAAATGACATGTTCAAAAGACTCATTATGCCTCCTAGAATATACGTTGGGGTGTTTGCTTTCCAAAAAGGGGTAATTTTTTGGGCGTTTCCATTGTCCTGGTGCTCCAGGACCTTCAAAAGTGCAAGAGGTAGTCAAGAAATTATGTGTGTAATTTATGCTCCTAGAACGCCTGATGGCGCTCCCTGCATGTTGGGCCTCTGTATGTGGCCAGGCTGTGTAAAAGACTCACACATGTGGTATTGCCATACTCAGGAGGAGTAGTAGAATGTATGCATATGCTGGGTGTGAGAAATAACCCGTTAACATATGACAATTTTGGGAAAAAAATCTTAATTTTGCAAAGAATTGTGGGAAAAAAATGCAACTTCAAAAAATTCACCATAACCCTTACTAAATACGTTGGAATGTCTACTTTCCAAGAAGGGGTAATTTGGGGGGTATTTGTACTTTCCTGGCTTGTTAGGGTCTCAGGAAATGAGATAGGCTGTCAGTATATCGGGTGTGATCAATATTCAGTGATTGGCACCATAGCTTGTAGACTCTATAACTTGCACAAAGACCAAATAATATACACTAATTTTTTTTTTTTTTACCAAAAATATGTAGCAGTATACATTTTGGCCAAAATTTATGAAGAAAAATTACTAATTTGCAAAACTTTATAACAGAAACAAAGAAAAATTAAATTTTTTACAAAATGTTTGGTCTTTTTTTAATTATAGCGCAAAAAATAAAAAACCCAGCGGTGATTAAATACCACCAAAAGAAAGCTCTATTTGTGTGAAAAAAAGGACGCAAATTTCATATGGGTACAGTGTTACATGACTGAGTAATTGTCATTCAAAATGTGAGAGCACTGAAAGCTGAAAATTGGTCTGGTTGTTAAGGGGGTTTAAGTGGTTAAGTAGAGGTTAAAAGCGCCCGCGCCCCAAAGATGCCACTTGCAGGATTTTTTTCCCCCTGTCCTGCAAGCGCACCGCCCCAGTATGAAAGCATGAGAGGCAGTTTTCAGGCGTTATTTCTAGCGCTAAAATGCCTCAGCGTGAAAGGGGGCCTTAGATTTACCTTCAACTATTATAATAACCATATTATATGGTTTTGGTAAATCTAAAGGAAAGATATGAATGAAAATTGTATAGTGTGTAGCCGGCTTTATATAAGGCCTGAGTCACACCAAGGCATTTTTGTGCGTTTTGCATTTTGCAGATTTGCAGTACAGCCCAGGAGGATTACCATAGAGATCTATAGGAGGAATTTATTATAGATGATGGAGGAGGATCACCATAGAGATCTATAGGAGGAATTTATTATAGATGGCGGAGGATGATTACCATAGAGATCTATAGGAGGGATTTATTATAGATGATGGAGGAGGATCACCATAGAGATCCATAGGAGGAATTTATTATAGATGACGGAGGACAATCACCATAGAGATCCATAGGAGGAATTTATTATAGATGATGGAGGAGGATTACCATAGAGATCTATAGTAAGAATTTATTATAGATGATGGAGGAGGATCACCATAGAGATCCATAGGAGGAATTTATTATAGATGACGGAGGATGATCACCATAGAGGTCTATAGGAGGAATTTATTATAGATGACGGAGGATGATTACCATAGAGATCTATAGGAGGAATTTATTATAGATGGCGGAGGAGGATTACCATAGAGATCCATAGGAAGAATTTATTATAGATGATGGAGGAGGATCACCATAGAGATCTATAGGAGGAATTTATTATAGATGATGGAGGAGGATTACCATAGAGATCCATAGGAGGAATTTATTATAGATGACGGAGGATGATCACCATAGAGGTCTATAGGAGGAATTTATTATAGATGACGGAGGATGATTACCATAGAGATCTATAGGAGGAATTTATTATAGATGGCGGAGGAGGATTACCATAGAGATCCATAGGAAGAATTTATTATAGATGATGGAGGAGGATTACCATAGAGATCCATAGGAGGAATTTATTATAGATGGCTGAGGAGGATCACCATAGAGATCTATAGGAGGAATTTATTATAGATGATGGAGGAGGATCACCATAGAGATCTATAGGAGGAATTTATTATAGATGATGGAGGAGGATTACCATAGAGATCCATAGGAGGAATTTATTATAGATGGCGGAGGAGGATTACCATAGAGATCCATAGGAGGAATTTATTATAGATGGCGGAGGAGGATTACCATAGAGATCCATAAGAGGAATTTATTATAGATGATGGAGGATGATCACCATAGAGGTCTATAGGAGGAATCTATGATAGATGACGGAGGATCACCATAGAGGTCTATAGGAGGAATTTATTATAGATGGCGGAGGAGGATTACCATAGAGATCCATAGGAGGAATTTATTATAGATGATGGAGGAGGATTACCATAGAGATCTATAGGAGGAATTTATTATAGATGGCGGAGGAGGATTACCATAGAGATCCATAGGAAGAATTTATTATAGATGATGGAGGAGGATTACCATAGAGATCCATAAGAGGAATTTATTATAGATGATGGAGGAGGATTACCATAGAGATCCATAGGAGGAATTTATTATAGATGATGGAGGATGATCACCATAGAGGTCTATAGGAGGAATCTATGATAGATGACGGAGGATCACCATAGAGATCTATGGGAGGAATTTATTATAGATGATGGAGGAGGATCACCATAGACGTCTATAGGAGGAATTTGTTATAGATGATGGACGAGGATTACCATAGAGATCTATAGGAGGAATCTATTATAGAAGACGGAGGATGAGTCACACAGGAGGGGGGAGGGGGGACCACGCCTATTAACCACTTACCTACCTGCAATTATGTCATTTTTCACAAACATAGGAAAATCAGCACTTTAGGCTTCATACACACGGACGGTTTATGACGCCACATTTTTGGCGTTTTTGCAGCTCTCCGCGTTAGTCAATGGCCCCCTAAAAATGCAGACGTTTTTGAGCTGTAGAGGGCGTCGGCGTTAGTGAGCTGAAAGTAGAACCCACGGGCAGCGCGTTCTGAGGCTGTAACGTTTTGGCGTTTTTGACGCCGACGTGCCGATGTTAACCGTTTTTGACGCCAACGTTTTTAGGTTGAAAAATATAGCAGATTTGTTTTTTGTTTTTTTAAAAAACGCCTATTGATGCTGACGCTCCCTAACGCTGATGCATAAAGCCGAAAAAAACGCAGATTTTTTTTTTCCCTGACGTTGGGTGCGACGTTTTGTTTATTTTTAACATACGCCCGTGTGTATGAGGCCTTATTTTTTATTTTTTTTGCTAGAAAATGAATAAGGCCAGCCATACATGGGTCGAATTTTGAAAATCGTTTCTAAGAATTTTTGCTCTAATTTCGCACCATTAGCGGGCTGCAGCAACAGCCCATTTTCCTCAAATTTGAGAAATTGGGCATGTTGGAAATTTTTTGAAAAACGAACGATTTTCTAATCAATGATGGGAGAATCGTGCGAGAAATGTAATAGAAAAAGGAATGCACATGAGTGCAAGAAAAGAAAATTCCCAGCTGAATTTTGAAAATCAATAGTGGCACAATTGGATCACAAAACACACAAAATTTCTGATTTTGAAAAGAAAATTTGTGCGGAATTCGACTGTATATGGCCTGCCTAAGGCCCCTTTCACACTTGTGAGAGTTGTCCTGCGATTTGGGACTGCAAAATCGCATGACAAGTTGTTCCCCATTATTTCCAATGAGTACCGTTCATATCTGTACGACTTTCGAGTCGTGCCGACTTAAATGTAGTTCCTGCATTACTTTGGTCCAACTTTGATGCAACTTGAGATCCATAAACTTCAATGTTAAACCCTCAGTCTCATGCAAATCGCACTTGGATAATATAGATGCAATTTCTGTACTACTTCTGTACAACTATGGCATATGTTTTCATTGAACCAAAGTTGCAACAAAGTTGTACTGATCCCAAATCGCGTAAAAATCTAGATAAAATTGCTGCAAAAAATTGTGGTAAAATCGGGTCGCACAAGTGTGAAAGAGTTGAGAATTACCAAAAAACATAATATAATGTTAAAACAAAACAACTTTCAATTGTATCCAATTAGGCAGGCCCTTGCGCTACATAGTTTAACCACTTCCTGCCCGGCCTATTAACAATTGACGTCCAGGCTGGTGGTTCATTATCCTGACTGCACGTCTATTGACGTCCTCAGGATAATCCGTGGGGGCACGCATCACGGCGATCGGTGGTGTCGTGGGTCAGTCTGACCCACCGCATTACCGACCGAGGTGAATGGCTTCCATCGGAAGCGTTTTACCATGTGATTAGCCGTGACCAATCAGGGCTAATCACTGTGTAAATAGGAAGAGCCGTTTATCGGCTTTTCCTCTGCTCAGGTCTGCAGACCTGAGCAGTGGAGAGCCGATCAGCTGCTCTCCTGACGGGGGCTGCGCTGAACGTTTATCAGTGCAGCCCCCCTCAGGATCACCCCACTAGACCACCAGGGAGCCGACTAGGACCACCAGGAAGCCCCCACTCCGGACTCCATGAGGAGGCCGCCCAGGGCACCAGGGAGGGAACATGGAGGCCACCCAGGACCACCAGGAAGCCCCCACTAGACCACCAGGTAAGGGCAATACAGTGCACTGTAGGGATGGCACTGTGTCCATATATGATGCCCACCAGTTCCATACCTAACAGTGCTATATGCACCAGTGCCCACCAGTGCCACCTATCAGTGACAACCTGTGCCACCTATCAGTGCCACCTAATAGTGCCCACCTGTGCCACCTAAAAGTGCCACCTACCAGTGCCCAGTGCCACCTATGAGTGTCCATCAGTGCCGCATATCAGTGCCACGTATCAGTGCCTGTCAGCGTTGCTTATCAGTGCCACCCATCAGTGCTGCATATGTGCCCCATCATCAGTGCAACCTTATCAGTGCCACCTCATCAGTGCCAATCTGTACTGCCTCCTCAGTGCCTGGCAGTGTAGCCTCACCAGTGCCCATCAATGAAGGAGAAAATGTACTTTATACAAAGTTTTGTGACAGAAACAAAGAAAAAAATTTTTTTTTTCAAAATTGTTTTTCATTTTTAGCGCAAAAAATAAAAATCGCAGTGGTGATCAAATACCACCAAAAGAAAGCTCTATTTGTGGGAACAAAATGATAAAAAGTTTGGGTACAACATCGCAGGACCGCGCAATTGTCATTCAAATCGCAACAGCACTGAAAGCTGAAAATTGTTCTGGGCGGGAAGTGTTCTAAGTGCCCAGTATTGAAGTGGTTAAGGCAGTGGTTCTCAACTCCGGTCCTCAAGACCCACCAACAGGCCAGATTTTAAGTATTACCTTGGGGAGATGCAGACAAGAATGCTGCAATCACTGAGCAGCGAATGATATCACCTGTGATGTATTTCAGTTATCCTGCAAACCTGGCCTGTTAGTGGGTCCCGAGGACAGAAGTTGAGAACCACTGATTTAAAGGAAAACCTAAGGCCCCTTTCACACTTGTGCGACCCGATTTTACTGCAATTTTTTGGCCGCAATTATACTGCGATTTGGGATCAGTATGACTTTGGTGAAACTTTGGCTCAATGAAAACCTATGACAAACTAAGTCGTACAGAAATAACATCTATATTATTCAGGTGCGATTTGCATGAGACTTTGAGGGTTTAACATTGAAGTCAATGGACCTCAAGTTGCATCAAAGTTGGACCAAAGTAATGCAGGGACTACTATCAAGTCGGCCAGGACACATATTAATTACACAGGTTGTTCTGAGGCTAATATAATGCAGATGAGGCACCAAGTGAGTTTAATGACCACCTTAATCAGCCACAGAACCTGTGCAGTTGATATGTGTCCTGGATTAAAGGGATGATGTGGCAACCCTAAAGTCGGCACGACCTTGAAAGTTGTACAGATATGAACGGTACTCATTGGAAATAATGGTGAACGCCTTGTCATGCGACTTTGCAGTCCCAAATCACAGGACAACTCGCACAAGTGTGAAAGGGGAAAGTTTACAAGAAAATTGACCGTGTATAGCCGTGCTGGCTGACAAAAAATGATTTCAAGAATGTCAGGGCCACGAAATAATAAAATAGAGGGATTGTCATCCCTGACACCCATTTGTTTTATAAATAAATTTTACTCTTAATAGGGGGCTATGATGATTGTTACGTACATGTCTGTCTATGGCTGCTTTGCTGGTTCTTTCTATTTTGTGCTACAGATGATAGGCTGCCTGCTGTTGCTAGGAAGATTTACCTCAGCTGCTGAGCACTGGATTGGTGACAAATCATTTGGCGGGAAACATCTAGCCAATGAGTGTACCCTTTTACTTATATCCTCTCCTGTCACTGGGCGGAGTCAGCATTTACCTCAGGTCTGTCAGCTGGACTCTCCTCAGCCTTCCGGCTGAATCTTTTGACCCGCTCTCCTACCCTCCCTCCCCTTTATTATTTCCCCTCATCGCGGTCCCCCTTTATGTGGGTTGTGTCGCCCACTTTGTGGGTGGACAGTGGTTGGTACGCTGTTACTTGGTTAAGATATTGCTGTTTGGAAGCATGTTGGTATTGGTTAATAACAGTTCTATTTGATATTGAAGGTCTATCTTTTTGGGTAATGTCGCCCACTTTGTGGGTGGACAGTGGTTGGTAAACTGTTATTTGGTTGGTATAAGATATTGCTGGTTGAGTGTTAAGCCTCGTACACACAGGACGACGATCGTACTTACGATCGTCTCAAATCGTATGTTGGATAATGTAACTTGTATACCGACTGCACTACACGATCGTACGACCACAGAAAGAACGTTCAGGTGCATGTAATTAGCATAGCTGACTTCGGAGCATGCGTGTTTTGCACAATACAACTTGTTGTATCAACTGCTCTGTACACACGATACAACGGTCGTATGAGCGCTTGTTGGTACGACCAAGTTTTCTAGTCTGCTCATACAACTCCCCTTGTACGACCGTCGTATGTCGGCTGTTCTAATCGCGCATATGAACGATCGATTTCGCATACAATGGTCATTGATACGACCTGTTGTATACGATCGCTGTCCCGTGTGTACGAGGCTTAAGTGACTAAGCAGGTTGGTCTGTTAATGGTTAACAGCGATTCTGTTTGGTATTAAAGGTTAAAGTTAATTTCATAATTAAAATTGATTTAAACCCAATAAAGGGGCCGCGGCCTAAACTTTTCCACAATCCTTGTGTGTTTATTTTGTTTTTTTAGATAAGTTCTTATGGTATGATGGGTGTTAATGGGGGGTACAATCTCATTATGTATTCAGAACGTTCATTTTGTTTCCACCCAATGAGTGGGCATCAATCAAAAATTGTTTTTAACCCTGGAGACCTAAAGGAAAAAAATGGAAAATGAACAAAACTTTGAGGCCGGGTTCACATTGTTGCTTATTGAATGTGTGTTTCTCCGCATCCGATTTTCAGATCTGCATGACAGGAGAGGGTGACCGGCTCTCTATGGAGTTGGGTCACACAGCTCCGGGGTCCGCACTGCAGAAGGGTTCTGTGCGTTTTCTGGTCCATTTCTGAATTCAGGCCTGATTCACGCCTCACAATCGGTGAACGGGGGGGGGGGGGGACGCACCAGACCCCCAGCTGTGACATCATATGTGAACTCTGGCCTGAAAGGATCGTTTGTTCCGTACTTGTTTGTACTTCATCTGTGAGAAACCTTTACCTGGTAGTGAAAAGTTTGTTTGAACGAAAGTTCAATTATACAAGAAAAATTGTTTATTCGCAAAATGTCCCCCACCAAACGAAAAATCCCTAGAGAACACAATCTCTACATTTTTTTTTCTTTTAAATGATAAAATTAACCAAAGATCATAAAATATCAATAATGACAAAACAAGAAATGTACTAAGATATCTTTATTGCAAATTCATTTTTTAAATGCCACAATTTTTTTACCAATTTTATGTTTTCACAGACCGGTGTTTTTATTTTTTATGATTACAGAAAGTGTTTTTTTTTTTTTTTTATTCATAAAACAATATTTCAACATTGTTTTTTATTTTGATACACAACCCCCCACCCCCAATCACTGAATTTTTTTTTCTTTAACCGCCTCAGGACCGCCCACCGTCAAATTACGGCGGAGCGGTCCTGCTCTCACAGCGGGTGGATGTCATATGACGTCCTCCCTTTAAGCCGGGATTGCGCGCGATCGGGCGCGCGCATCCCGGCTCTGTCGGTGTCGGCGACACTCTCGTCCTGGCGAGGCGGCATTAAACTGCCACCCGCCAGGACTCCGCCAATTTCTTTTTTTTTAAGTCACTAACCCCCACCCCCCAACACATAGTTTTATTTTTTGTTACAACTTTATAACAAAATACTTATTTTTTTTTTTTTTTTGTGAAAGACATTAGTATTTTTTATTTTTGTGGCCAGACACTTTTGTATTTTAACCATTTTTTTAACACCGTAAATTTTTTACTTAAACGTTATTTCTATAGAATCATGTAAAGAACAAAACAGTAATAACTATAAAATACTAGAAACCAATTAAAATAGTAAATTTTCTTTTTTTTTACATCTCTAACACAAGAGATCCCTAAAAAGCAAACCACCCCCTGTAAAACGCTTATTTGTTAAAAAGAACATATTAAC
>BLSH010462427.1:51766-66549 GCA_018402905.1 Glandirana rugosa | reverse complement strand
ATTGTTTGACACTTTGTGAATTTGCAAACTCTTAGCGCTACACTTTTTGTTTTACATTTTCACTGAGCATTATATGGTCTGATGCAGTGTATGCCGCTTTATCCACCCATTTGCGTATTAGCTTCCTTCTCTTTAACTTATTTTCTTTCTCTGGGACATAACAAGCTTTAATCCACACATTCAAAGACAAACATTTCAAAACTAAATATCTCTGGAATAGATTTTGATGAAAGGCAATTAACTGCAAATAAAACTCCCTTATTATCTGTACTTACCATCAAATGTCTATTCCTAAAATACTCACCCCACACCTTGACAGTTAAGCCCCGTACACACGGTTCGACGATCGCATACAACAGGTCGTACTCACGACCGTTGTATACGAAATCGATCGTTCGTATGCGCAATTTGAACAGTTGAACATATGACGGTCGTACAAGGGGAGTTGTATGAGCAGACTAGAAAACTTGGTCGTACCAACAAGCTCTCATACGACCGTTGTATCATGTGTACAGAGAAGTTGGTACAACAAAGTTGTATTGTGCTAAACACGCATGCTCAGAAGTCAGGAATGGCCGGATGCTAATTGCATGCACCTGAACATTCTCTCCGTGGCCGTACGATCGTGTAGTGCAGTCAGTATGCTACATACAACAGCCAACGTACGATTCGACACGGTCGTACGTGCGATCATCATCCCGTGTGTACGGGCCTTTACTATCAGCAAACATAATTCCAACAACACAATAGTTTTAAGCCCCGTACACACGGTTCGACGATCGCACGTACGATCGTGTCGAATCGCATGTTGGCTGTTGTATGCAGCATACTGACTGCACTACACGATCGTACGGCCGCGGAGAGAACGTTCAGGTGATTGTAATTAGCATCCGGCCGTTCCTGACTTTGGGCATGCGTGTTTTACACAATACAACTTTACTGTACCAACTGCTCTGTACACACGATACAACGGTCGTATGAGAGCTTGTTGGTACGACCAAGTTTTATAGTCTGCTCATACAACTCCCTTGTACGACCGTCGTATGTTTGACTGTTCAAATTGCGCATACGAACGAACGATTTCGCATACAACGGTCGTGAGTACGACCTGTTGTATGCGATCGTCGAACCATGCGTACGGGGCTTTACACAAGCCATTAAATTTCCATGCTTTCGGCCAAGTATCTGCGCACCAGTGCTTTTGCCAAATAGCAGCAAATCCAATAGACCCCGCTGCATCAGTAAAGAGGAAATTCCTTCAGATGTTATGAACTCCCTTTGCCAGATGGTGCTACCATTATAGTGTTCAAGAAACCCTAACCACACCAACATGTCCTCTTTGACATCACTTGTCAATCGAACATGCGAAGAAAGGCTTTTTAGACCCAAAATTAGGGAATACAGTCGCCTACAAAAGACCTTTCCCATCGGTAATACCCTGGTAGCAAAAGCTTATAGGCCCGGTAACGACCTGATCTGATCCGATCCTGTCCACCAAAAACAGACGAATGGGGGACTTATTCCCCATCAGTCTGGTGGATCAGATGGAAATGGACAGGCGGTCCGTTTCCATCCAATTGCCCCATAGATGAGAGCGAGCTTTGTCCTTGTCTGCTCTGCATAGTGGAACAGACACGGACATGCCATCTGCCTGAGAGAGATCCCCAGCTGAGCAAGCAGATCCCACTTCCTGTGAATGGGGCCTTAAAGATTGGTGCAAAAGGATTTTGTAAAAGTGTCTCTCATGCATTCTAAAAGTGGCGCAGAATGCCCCAAATTCATATACCCGTATAGAACTTGTACCTATGTTCAACACACTCTGTGCCACTTTTAGAACATTCTGACTGCGCCAGTTTCCCTCTGTACGTAGGGTTGCCATCTGTCTGGGATTCACATCATGTGCCCGGGTTTCAGGAGGACTGAATTTTTCAGACAGAAATGGGGCTGGGAACTGGCTTAAAAGACTGTGGACATGGCACAAGAGACTGTCAGAGACTGCATACATGGCACAAGAGACTGTCAGAGACTGCATACATGGCACAAGAGACTGTCAGAGACTGCATACATGGCACAAGAGACAATTTGAGACTGCATATATGACACAAGCAACAGTCAGAGACTGAAAACATGGAAAAAGAGACTGCATACATGGCACAAGAGATGATCAGAGACTGCTAACATGGCAAACAAGACTGTCAGAGACTGCATATATGGCACAAGAGACTGTCAGAGACTGCATATATGGCACAAGAGACTGTCAGAAACTGCATACATGGTACAAGAGACTGCCAGATACTGTGGACATAGCGCAAAAGATTGTCTGAGACTGTGAAATTGGCATAAAAGACTGCATACATATCACAAGCAACTGTCAGAGACTGCATACATGGCACAAGAGACTGTCAGAGCCTGCATACATGGCATAAGAGATTGTCAGAGACTGCATACATGGCACAAGAGACTGTGAGAGACTGCATACATGGCACAAGAGACTGTCAGAGACAGCATACATGGTACAAGAAACTGCATACATGGCACAAGAGACTGTCAGAGATGGTGGACATGGCACAAGAGTCTGTCAGAGACTGTGGACATGGCATAAAATACTGCATACATGGCACAAGAGACTGTCAGAGATGGCATACCTGGCACAAGAGAATGTCAGAGACTGCGGACATGTCACAAGAGACGATCAGAGACTGCATACATGGCACAAGAGACTGTGGACATGGCACAAGAGACTGTCAGAGACTGAATACATGGCACAAGAGACTGTCAGAGGCGGTGGTCATGGCACAAAAGACTGTGGAAATGGCACAAGAGACTTCAGAGACTGCATATATGGCACAATAGAGTGGCAGAGACTGAATACATGGAACAAGAGACTGCATACATGTCACAAGCGACTGTCAGAGACTGCATACATGGCACAAGAGATTGTCAGAGCCTGCATACATGGCACAAGAGACGATCAGAGACTGCATACATGGCACAAGAGACTGTCAGGGACTGCATACATGGCACAAGAGACTGTCAGAGACTGAATACATGGCACAAGAGACTGTTAGAGACTGAATACATGGCACAATAGGCTGTCCGAGACTGCATACTTGGCTCAAGAGACTGTCAGAGACTGAGGACATGGTACAAGAGACTGCATACATGGTATGAGAGAATGTCAGAGACTGTGGACAAGGCACAAGAGACTGTCAGAGACTGCATACATGGCACAAGAGACTATCAGAGACTGTAGACATGGCACATGAGACAGTAAGAGACTGCATACATGGCACAAGCCAGTGTCGGAGACCGCATACATGGCACAAGAGACGATCATAGACTGTGGAGATGGCACAAGAGACTGTAAAAGACTACATATATGGCTCCAGAGACTGTTATAGACTGTGGACATGGCACAAGAGACTGTGAAAGACTGTGAACATGGCACAAGAGACTGTCAGAGGAGGTGGACATGGCACAAGAGACTGTCAGAGACTGCATACATGGCACAAAAGACTGTCAGAGACTGTGGACATGACACAAGAGACTATCAGAGACTGCATACATGGCACAGGAGACTGCCAGAGACTGTATACATGGCACAAGCAACTGCCAGAGACTGCATACAAGGCACAAGAGACTGCATACATGTCACAAGAGACTGCATACATGGCACAAGAGATGATCAGAGACTGCATACATGGCACAAGAGACTGCCAGAGACTGTATACATGGCACAAGCGACTGCCAGAGACTTCATACAAGGCACAATAGACTGTCATAAACTGCATACAATGCACAAGCGACTGTCAGAGACTGAATACATGGCACAAGAGACTGTTAGAGACTGAATACATGGCACAATAGACTGTCAGAGACTGCATGCTTGGCTTAAGAGACTGTCAGAGACTGCGGACATGGCACAAGAGACTGCATACATGGCACAAGCGACTGTCAGAGACTGAGGACATGGCACAAGAGACTGCATACATGGCACGAGAGACTGTCAGAGACTGTGGACATGGTACAAGCGACTGTCAGAGACTGCATACATGGCACAAGAGACTGTCAGAGACTGTGGACATGGCACAAGAGACAGTCAGAGACTGCATACATGGCATAGCGAGTGTCATAGACTGTGGACATGGCACAAGAGACTGTCAGAGACTGTGGAAATGGCACAAGAGACTGTGGACATGCCATAAGAGACTGTAAAAGACTACATATATGGCTCCATAGACTGTTATAGACTGTGGACATGGCACAAGAGACTATCAGAGACTGTGGACATGGCACAAGAGACTGTCAGAGACTGAATACACGGCACAAGAGACTGTGGACATGGCACAGGTGACTGCATGCATGGCACAGGAGATGATCATAGAGTGTGGACATGGCACAAGAAACTGTCAGAGACTGCATACACGGCACAAGAGACTGTGGACATGGCACAGGTGACTGCATGCATGGCACAGGAGATGATCATAGAGTGTGGACATGGCACAAGAAACTGTCAGAGACTGCATACATGGAACAAGAGACTGTCAGAGACTGTGGACATGGCACAAGGGCAGGACTGGTACAATAATATTTACAGCCAGATTCTGACACCATTAAGCTAGAAGCAGCTTGCTTGCCCTACCTGCTGCAAGAGAGATATCTTCATCTGTGGTAGTACCACCAGTGCCACTTGTGCTCCTCCTGGGCCCTCTGCTGGCATTGGGCCCTCCCCCTGGACTCACTCGGCTCCTGGCTCCTCCCCCGGCTCCTCCTCATCTCACACGCCCTCCAGTTCAGTGGCAATGGTCTCTGTGTGCTGCTTGAGTCAGGAGAGGCAAGCGGGTGAAGTTAACGGCGCCTGACCTGGGCTATGCTGCGCCACCTGAGTGTCAGTATGCTAAACTGTATACAGGTGTAAGCAGGGCTGGCCGCCTTTGCGAGGATAAGGACCGAGTGGGGAACTCCTGGCTTTGGCGCCCCCTCTCCTGGCGCCCTGTGCTGGCCGCCTTCTGCTGGTGCCGGCCCTGACAGTAAGTCCTGATCCAATGCGTGATTCCAGGGGGGCACTTGCCCCCCCTTGTGGACACCCATGCTGGTGTGTACCCCTTTCAGTCAGCTTTGTAGGACATCTGGGTTGTAGCTTTGCTCAGTTTCAAGCCTAAGGTTGACCACCTGAGGCTGCATGACAGCCTGTGCAGAGGAGTGGCTATCGCCCCCTCTCTCGGGGACCCCGCTCTCTAACCAAAGACCCCAAGCACATGTTCCCTTGGCATATATAATGTCACCCAGCATACATTGAGGCACTTTCCAATGGCCAGGGTTGTAACTATGCCTATGCTCTCGCTTGTCAGTTTTCCTCCCACTGATCAATAGGCCCTGAACTATTGGACCAGCGTGAAACATTCAGACAACATGAGCAGCATCTGTGCACCATGAGCAAACCCTATCAATGGATCCCTGCTTCCTGGTAGGGAGAGAGCATCTAAATTTACCTGGCAGCCTTCCTGGTAAGGTAGGTCTGACAAAATGCAGCGGGTACTGTTAGATCTCAGAGATCTTGAACAACAAAACAAGGCCAAGCCTGACTCCTGACTCCTTTAACATTAACAAATTAACCAAGCTGCATATGGAGCTACAATCCATACTTCAAGACCACCGTGATCTTATGCTCAGGCAGCTTAGAGTGAAATATTATATTTCCTATAACAGAGCCGGGAAATTTCTTTCATTCAGACTTAAAGCACGGAGAGACAAATCTAAAATATTGTTCCTATACCATCCCTCTACAAAACAAAAATTGACCAACCCCAAATAGCGGATACATTTGCGGATTATGTGAGCAAGGGAGGTTGAACTTCAGTGCAGCCTCTACAGCACCCATCAGCACTCATCTGTGCAGCCTCATCAGCACCTATCAGTGCAGGCACATCGGCACCATTCTGTGCAGCAGGGTTGCCAACCGCCAGTAAATTTACTGACCGTTTGTAAAAATCAGTAATTTTTACAACTGTCTATAAATATCAGGGTCTGATAATTTGTCATGCTGTGCTGATTTTTTAAGTGTAAACCAGGCAAACTACTTGATATGGGTATTATCAGTGTTTCCATGTTGTGTCTAAATATCAATTGTCTTAGTTTTTCATAGGAGTTCTATTATTTTTCAAGGTGCCAGTAAAAAATGTGATCTGCCAGTAAATTTCCAATGTTTTGCCAGTAAAAAATGCCGCGGGAGGTTGGCAACACTGCTGTGCAGGCTCATCAGCAGCGTACCTGTCTGTGCAGGCTCATCAGAACCCATCAGTGCCCATCTGTGCAGGCTCATCATCACCAATCTGGCAGCTTCATCAGTGCCAATCAGTGCAGGCTCACCAGCATTACCACAGCCCACAGTCACCACCATGTCAAAAAAAATGTGAGGAGGAATTCCAAATTCTCAATGCACATCAGTGTAGCTAATCAGTAACACTCATCAGTGCTGCTTATCAGTGCCACTTCATCAGTGGAACCCCATCAGCACCCATTAGTGCCCATGTCAGGAAGTGTTCTCACCTGCTGGTGGCACTGTTTTCTCCCAGACCTATAGGCTGCAGTTCCAGTGTCCACCAGTGGGTGTCTTTGGGCAGTCAGGACCTGACATCATCCCCTGCAATCAGGCATCACCTGTATCAGTGCCCATTAGTGCACATCAGTGTAGATGATCAGTACCACTCATCAGTGCTGCTTATCATTGCCACTTATCAGTGCTGCATCTTCAGTGGAGCCTCATCAGTGCCACTTCATTAGTGTAGCGGATCAGTGCATTCCCATCAGCTCAGTGCATACCAGTGCAGCCTCATCATATCATATCAGTGCCCATCAATTTAGCTTGATCAGTGCCTATCAGTGCGGTCTCATCAGCACCCATCTCTGCAGCCTCTACAGCACCAATCTGTGATGCCTTTACAGCACCAATCTGCGTAGCCTCATCAGCACCTATCAGTGCAGGCTCATCAGAACCCATCAGCGTCCATCTGTGCAGGCTCATTAGCACCCATCTGGCAGCCTCATCAGTGCCTATGAGTGCAGGCTCACCAGCGTCACCACAATCCACAGTCACCACCATATCAAAAAAAATGTGAGGAGGCATTCCAAATTCTAAGTGCAAGTGCTAAGCAGTGAGACACTTACATATTCAGAGGAGTAGGATAGTGTGCCCGCCGGGCGAGGAGCAGGTTACCACAACTGTGTGTGTGGCAAGGAGCAGGTTACCACAAGTAGAGCAGTGGCATCCACCAGCAGCGTAGAGCCATTTATCATTTGTGCAGCACCATCCACTAGTAGCACAGTGGCATCCACCAGAAATGGAGTACCTCTGCAAGAAAAGCCAGGTACTAGCGGGGTGTCACCTCAGCCCCAAAGGATTAGGACCCATGCCAGCCTTCCATATGACCTTTAAAACCACCTGTGGCTTCCTCCTCACTCAAGAGCAGCGATTATCCCCCTTTTTACTATTCAACCATGTGTCCAGGTGAATACAGAAAAATTTGCCCCCATAGATTTTTTTCATTTAGTTTTTACAGATAACTTATTGTGGTAAATTGTGGCCCTGTGCAACCTCTATGCCCAACAATTTATATTGAGCAACCCAACGTCATGTTATTCCAATCCCTATGAATGGAGAGACTTAACAGTGGAATAGTTCAAGATCTTTGTGGCATGTGGCACCGTGAGAGCTAGTAGGAAGGGCTTTGCTGAAAGGCTTGTTAATACAAAACTAAGAAGGGGGGGGGGGGGGTCGGCAAGTTTGTGGAATGAGAAAATTCTGAAGTGGAGGGACAAAAGGGATATCTACATGCTGTCTTCAATCCACACCTGCATGGAAATTCACAGGAAGGAATGGCCCAATCCAGAAACCAGCATGTGTCCATGATTACAATTTATTTATGGGGGGGAGTCGACTTCAGGGATCAAATGATCCAACCCTACCTTGCTACAAGACAAAAATACCATTGGTATAAAAAAGTCTCAATTTATCTTTTTAATTTGGCCATATACAACTCATCTAATATACCTGAAATCCACTGAGAGACCCGTATCCCATGGCTATCAGGAGGAATATATATTTATTATATACCCGAACGACCCACCAGAAAGCATTCGATCAGATGTAATAAACAGACTCCACAACATTCTCGATTCAGACTCCAAGTCCCTCCCCTTGAAAGAGGCCAAAAATGTCAAGAGAAATGTCGGGTGTACTCCAGAGGAGGAGTTATTAAAGGCACTTGTCCCAATTGTCCTTCCCAAGCAGGCCTCTGGTGACGGTTTCTGCTGCTACCATACTTCTCTACATTATTAGTGAACGTAATTCTCAATTCCTACCATTTCCTTTCACACCCCTTTTGCCACTGCCTGCTCCAGGACTGACCCTGGCCTGATATTCCACCACACCACTGCCTACTGTCTAAACTGTACATACCTCCGCCTTCTCTGGAACTGGCCCTGGCCAGTTATTCAACCATGCCACTGCCTACCATCTAAATTTTACATAGCCCTGTCTGCTCTGGAACAGACCCTGGCCTGTTGTTCGACCTCGGCTCTGCCTGCCACCTAAACTGTCCATACCTCTGCCTGCTCTGAAACTGACTGTGGACTGTTTATTGACCACGTTTTTTTGCCTGCCTCTTGGACTGATGTTTTACTCTGCTACCATAGTAGTGGGATTAATGATAACACAGGGGCCTCACATATGTGAGAGGCTTCAGAATAGTTTTTCAAGATGGAGAAAGCTATTTTTTGGGTTTTCTCTGGGTTTTGCAATTTCTGGATTAAGGTCTGGTGACCGGAGGCTACAAAGAAATATGGGTGGGAGAAGCCTCTACCCCTGTCCCCATTCTTTCCTGATCGAGGCCCTAAGCCTGCTGCAGACTTACTACCATCATGCCTATGCCTGCCGCATGAACTGACCACACCTCTGCCTGCTACCTGTACTATGGACCATGTTACTGCCGACTACCAGGTCCAATATTTTGACTGTGCTGACAATATCTCTGCCTACTACCTGTACTGACCCTGGACTGTATATGGGCCGTATCCCTGCCTGCTGCCTGCACAATTCCTTTCACTGTGGCTGACCATGTCCCTGACTGCTGCCTGAACCAATGCTCTCCTCTGTGGACAACTGCATTATTAAATGCACAAGTGATCTTTTGTTAATCCTTTGCTCAGCAGAATGTATTTTGGGATGTTATACTTGGTATGTACATGATATGTGTTAGATATATGAAAGGCCTTCAAAAATGTCATAGGTAGTCAGGAAATTAGATGTGTAATTTAGGATCCTAAAACACTTGAAGGTGCACCTTGGTTGTTGGATCTCTCTGTATGTGGCCAGGCTGTGAAAGAATCTCACATGTGTGGTATTGCCATACTCAGGAGGCAAATGTATTTTGGGGTGTAAATTTTGGTATGTACATGCTATGTGTTAGAAATATCTTATAAATTGATAACTTTGTGTAAAAAAAATGCTTTTTCATTTTCTTTGCACATTTTCCAAAAACTTGTGGAAAAAAATGACATGTTCAAAAGACTCAATATGCCTCAATACTCAAAACGCTAGAATATACGTTGGGGGGTTTGCTTTCCACAATAGGATCATTTTGGGGGTGTTTCCACTGTCCTGGTACTCCAGGGCCTTCAAAAATGTGATAGGTAGTCAGGAAATTAGATTTGTAATTTATGTTCCTAGAACACTTGAAGGTGCTACTTGGATGTTGGGCCCTGTATGTGGCCAGGGTGTGTAAAAGTCTCACATGTGGAATCGCCATACTCAGGAGGAGTAGCAGAATGCATTTTGGGGTGTAATTTTTGGTATGTACATGCTATGTGTTAGAAACATCTTATACATTGCAAACTTTGTGTAAAAAAAAAAAAGTTTTCATTTTCTTTCCACAGTTTATTAAAACTTGTGGAAAAAAATGACATGTTCAAAAGACTCAATATGCCTCACAGAATATACGTTGGGGTGTTTGCTTTCCAAAATGGGGTCATTTTGTGGGTAATTCCATTGTCCTTGTGCTCCAGGGCCTTCAAAAGTGTGATAGGTTGTCAGAAAATTAGATGTGTAATTTATGCTCCTAGAAAGCCTGACAGTGCTCCCTGCATGTTGGGCTTCACACATGTAGTATCACTGGGGAGGAGTAGCAGAATGTGTATTGGGGTGTAGTTGCAAGTATGCACGCGAGAGAGAAAGAACGTGCTAATATGATAATTTTGTGGGAAAAAAATGCATTGGAATGGCTGCTTTCCAAAAAGGGGTCATTTGGTGGGGGTATTTATGTTGCCCTGGCTTGTTAGTGTCTCAAGAAATGAGATAGGCCGTCAGTACATCAGGTGTGATCAATTTTCAATGATTGCCACCATAGCTTGTAGACTGTATAACCTTCAGAAAGACCAAATAATATACTGTACACTGATTTGGGTTATTTTTAGCAATGTAGCAGTATAAATTTTGGCTAAAATGTATGAATAAAAAATACTAATTTGCAAAATTGTATAACAGAAATGAAGAAAAATAGTTTTTTTTTTCAAAATTGTTGGTCCTTTTCATTTATAGCGCAAACAAATAAATAAATAAATAAATAAACCCTAGTGGTGATTAAATACAACCAAAAGAAAGCTCTATTTTTGTTTAAAAAAATTACAAATGTCATATGGGTACAGTGTTGCATGACTGAGCAATTGTCATTCAAAATGTGAGAGCACTGAAAGCTGAAAGTTCATGTGGGCACGAAGGAGGTATAAGTGGCCAGTAAGCCATTGGTTAAAAACAATATTTTAACACATTTTTGTTTTGCATTAATAGTATCCATCTTGTATGGATTTAGAGGGGAACGCCCAAATCAAAATAAAAAATGGTGTGGGGTCACCCCTCAAAATCCATACCAGACCCTTATCCAAACATGCAGCGTGGCAGCCCAGGAAAGTGGGGGGACGAGTGAGTCAACTTATCACTTAAAATGTGAACTTACTGAGAGCATGCTCTCATCAGCTTCAAGTAATATTACAAATTAGTTTACAATACACCAAGCCAAATGAGATTATTAATATAGCTGGGTACATCTGCATACAATAATAAATATTAATTATTACATTACAATCAGCTTATAAAAGAACATGCTTTGTATTTACCTCTCTGGAGGGTGGTGAATAACATTTTTATGATCTTGAAGAGCGATGGGTGGTGTTGGTATCTGACACTTTGTGATGTTTTTGTTCCCTTCTGGACACTGTGGTTCCTCCTCACTAAGTGACTACTTTGTTCTGTAGTAATGTGACAGCCGGTGGGAGGAACCATTACACCCAGCAGGGGACAAGGTGTCCAACAAACACAAAGTGTCAAATACATAGTTACATAGTTACATAGTTAGTCAGCTTGAAAAAAGACACAAGTCCATCCAGTTCAACCAAAAAAAATGCGGTATCCTTAAGCCTCGTAGACACGATGCGATTGTTGTATGACCGCACGTCCAAATTGGCTATCGGTGGTTTGGTCTTGCACACTAACGTGAGTCAAGTAATCGT
Source organism: Glandirana rugosa (assembly GCA_018402905.1). Classification (NCBI taxonomy): domain Eukaryota; kingdom Metazoa; phylum Chordata; class Amphibia; order Anura; family Ranidae; genus Glandirana; species Glandirana rugosa. The sequence continues at coordinate 54,987 of BLSH010462427.1, read as the reverse complement.
CCGATCAAGGCGAACATAGTGACGTGCTACGAGCGTATAACGAGAAAGTTCAGGTGAATGTGAATTGTGAATTAAGGACACAGGTTTACACGACCGAACACTTCCTGGATTCCAAGCATGCGTGTTTGGCCAACTTCTGTTGGCCAACTTCTGTACACACGAGCCAAAAATTGGCCAACGCCTTGTTGGCAGACAAAAGTTTTCTAGTCTTCTCAGACAACTTCTGTTGGACAATAATTGGAAATTGGCTGTCGAATCGTGCGTACTAATGGTCAGATTATCGGACAACAGGCTGTCGTACGACCCTTGTTGGCTGATAATTGTACCGTGTGTACAGGCCTTTAGTTCTTCAAGAGAGCAACAATTAGACTCACCATCTACCTGAAGGGTAAGTATTAAATGTTTAAAGTGGAAGTAAACCTGATTCATGAAATCGGACCTTGGCACATATATCTGTAGTCTTTACTTATCTTTCTCCAAAGCCACAAGCCCTGTGTCTTTCTGCTTTTCCATTCCTCTGTGATCAGCATGATAACTTCTGACAAGTTCTTTGACACCGGAGATAAAAACAGTTGGACATTTGTGTCGGGGTGGGTGCATCGAAATAGATTAGCAGAGAGCTGGTCTATTCACACCACAGCTCTGCATGTTTCTTCCTTCCTGCCTAGGTGTCAGCTCACACACAGTGTATGCCAAGACTCCACACCCAGTGCTGGAACAGAAAGAGAAAATTCTAACACAATGTTCACTTTCTAAACAGTGTAGAAAGCTAAAGACAGCAGATATACAGATAAAACTTATGTAAGGAGATTTGTTTCATCTCTGTGTAGCATCTGAGGCTGTTCACTTCACTGGGTATATGTGAGGGTTTACATCCACCTTAAATGTAACAATGCTCATTCTCAATATGCTAACAAAATATTAAAATTAACAATAATAGAGATAAACCTATAACTACTGGTAACCCAGTGTCCCTATATAAATATTAGTGGATAACTATTTTTGTATTCAGGTCAGGTCTGAACAGAATTATGTAACATTTTTGGAAAAATATACAGCCAAGAAGTCCAATACTTGATGCCATTATTGCAAACACCTCCACAGCCACCATGTATTTCCCTCTGGTGCTCAGATAGGCTGGTATCATGGCAATCCAGACACTGCAGAACACCAGCATGCTGAAGGTGATGTACTTGGCCTCATTAAAACTGTCCGGTAATGTCCTAGCTAAAAAAGCTATAATGAAGCTCACAGCTGCCAGAATCCCCATATATCCCAGGACAGAGTAGAAGCCAACAATGGAACCCTCATTACACTGAATGATGATCTTTCCCTGATAAGAGTGAGTGTCCTGATCCTGGAAGGGGGGAGAAATAGACAACCAAGAGACACAGATTATTACTTGAACCAGTGTCAAGACACAAATAATAGAATTGGACAATTTGGCACCCATCCATTTTCTCCAGGGACTCCCAGGTTTGGTGGCTTTAAAAGCAATACACACCATTATACTTTTGGCAAGTAGAGAAGAGACAGCAACTGAGAAGATGACACCAAAAGAGGTCACACGCAGCATGCAGGTTACATCTACTGGACGGCCAAGGAACAAGAAGACACAGAGGAAGCTCAGCATGATGGAGACCAGGAGAAGATAACTCAGGTTCCGGTTATTAGCTTTAACTATGGGGGTGTCCCGGTAATGTATAAATATCCCCAGGATTAAGCCAGTCAGAAGACAAGAGAGGATGGAGACAGGTGAAAATACTGCAACAATGGTATCATCAGTGTAGGAGAGAAATTCCACAAATTTTGGAACACACCGATCCTTCTTCTCATTTGGCCATTCATCATCAGGACATTTTATGCAGTTTTCACTGTCTGCAGGAGGAAGAATACAAACACAATGAGCATCTGGGTCAGAGCTTCTGAGAAAACATAGTTGCATAGTTAGTCTGGATGAAAAAAATCCATCTAGTTCAACCAATAAAAGAGAAAAAAATTACAATCTTATACCCACAGTTGGTCCAGAGGAAGGCAAAAAACATAGAAAAGCATGATCCAATTTGCTCCAGCAGGGGAAAAAGTCCTTCTTGATCCCCTGAGAGGCAATTCCCTGGATCAATGTTACTTATAAATATTAGTATCCAGTTATATTTTGTACATTTAGGAAAGAATCTAGGCCTTTTTAAACGAATCTACTAAGATGGCCAAAACCAGCTCCTGAGGGAGTCTATTCCACATTTTAACAGCTCTTACTGTGAAGAAACCTTTCAGTATTTGGAGATTAAATCGCTTTCCTCTTGACGTAAAGAGTGCCCCCTTGTCCTTTGTGATGACCTTAAAGTAAATAACTCCACACCAAGTTCACTATATGGACCACTTATATACTTGTACATGTTGATCATATCCCCCCTTAATCTCCTCTTCTCAAGAGAGAATAAATTCAGATCCTCTAATCTTTCCTCATAGCTGAGCTCCTCCATGCCTTTTATTAGTTTGGTTGCCCTTCTCTGCACTTTCTCCAGTTCCCCGATATCCTTTTTGTGAACTGGTGCCCAAAACTGAACTACATATTTCAGATGAGGTCTTACTAATGATTTGTACAGGGGGAAAATAATGTCTCTATCTCTGGAGTCCATACCTCTTGTCACGTACCTGGTGGTGGAGTCTGCAATAGCCGAGGACAGCCTCTCTTACAACCCTGACTCAGGAGCCCCTGATATGGTAGACAGGAAGCTCAAGAGTGCAGGATGGGTAGACGAATGGACGAGGAACTAATGACCGAACTAGGACTGAGACGGAGGAACGGCGGACGGGACTGGAAACCGAACGGGACTGCTAAGAAGACGGACGAGGAACCATGGAGAGGCGGGCGGACAACTGCTGGGCCGAGGACAGACTGCTGGGAAGACGAATAAGGGAGTCAAGGACAAACCGGACCGACGACGAACAAGGTCAGACGAAAGGTCGGAAGAGTAGGTCGTAGTAGGCGAGCCAGGTCGGGGCGTCACGTTGAACGGTCGACAAAGGGCCTCACGGAGGAGACGAGGTCGAGCGACGTAGGGGACGGGCCGGTCGCTGGTAGCGTGGACACAAGGTCAGTTCGTGAGCACGGTAGGACGTGAGAACTCGAAGGACAGATGGTATAGTCCCCGAGGACTCAGTCCCAACATTCTCTCCGACAGGAGCCGATAACGTCTGAGGTGGTGGTCCATGCACTG
>BLSH010462427.1:28706-42028 GCA_018402905.1 Glandirana rugosa | reverse complement strand
AAGTGACACACACACTTGAAATAATTGTGCAGAAGAGATGTGCAATGTTTGACAGTTTCATTTAAAGTGATACACACATTTTAAAAAGAAGTGTGAATAAAAGATGTTGAATGATTGACGGTTTGATTTAAAGTGACACACACACTTGAAATAATTGTGCAGAAGAGATGTGCAATGTTTGACAGTTTCATTTAAAGTGATGCACACATTTTAAAAAGAAGTGTGAATAAAAGATGTGTAATGATTTCCGGTTTGCCTTAAAGTGATACACACATTTTGCAGAACAGTGATATGGGTACTCCCGGCTTATTTATACTTTTTTGACACAGTTTGAAGATGATTTTAGAACAGTTCTATGGCCTCTAATGCTAATTAATACTTTTTCAGACCCATTTTGAAGATGATCTCCATTTTTGCATTTTTTATGTTTTTATTTTTTTAAAATATTTAAAGTTATTTCCCTGTCCCCATTTCTTTGTAGGTCACTTGTCCCACCCTTACCCACATTTCCTTCCTTTTGCAGACCTCTAGGACCTTCCAGGACTAGTTTACAGCACTTCTTGTACCTAAAAGTCTGGGTCTCCATTGATTTCAATGGGGTTCGGGGTCCGGGACAAAGTTCGGGTTCTGTCCGGACCCGAACCCGGACTTTGTCCCGAAGTTCTGCCGAACCAGCAGAACCCGGACTTCTAGAAGTTCGCTCAACTCTAACTGTAAGTTAATAAGCACACTTAAGTTTGAAATAGAAGTTGTTTTTGGCTAGTGCTTCACAATTTTTTATTTCTTTTACTTTGAGGCATTTTTGGGAATACTTGTAAGTGTTGAGCTGCAGCCCGCTTCACATTTATACACCATTTATATATTAGCGCAGAAGTTCACCTTTTTTTTAATGCTGTCAGTATGCTGTCCATGAAGATTAGGAATAACAGTCTGGCTATAACCTGACTGAGTTAAGCAATAATATATAAGTGTCCTCCCGCGCTAGGATAAATACTTTAAATTCAAGACTGCTGCCTTCCAGGGACTCCCTCCTGAGAGGGAAGAAGCTGACTATAATTATAAACAGGAATGGCGCTGTCTGTGTAATGTGTGTTAAAAGTAATTAGCAGACTGGGGAATTCTGTTGTTATCAATGTTGTGCCTGGGGAATTGTGATCCCCTCTGGGTGCTAAGTAAGTAGCACCTGGGATGTGTACAGGAGTGATGTGGTCTCAGTGCATTATATAAATATAAAAAATATAATCATCTGTGACATGTGTATAAAAAATCTGTTGAACATATAGTGCTCCCTTAGAATAGATATAAACTTAAACAAAAGTGCTGCGTGCTAATAAATAATTGAGACCATTAGTCCGTAAATGTCCGTAAAGGTCCGTAAAAAAAAAAAATATTTTTCAGATGGTGTTTTATAACACAATGAGGGGTTTGTTTGTAAATATCTAAAAAATGGGAACATCCAAAAAAGTGCTGTGTGATCAGTGAAAAATAAATTTTCAAAGTAATAGTCCGTAAATATCCGTAAAAGTCCATAAAAATCCGTAGATTGAAAGTGCAGGTGAAGTGCTAATTTGAAAGTAAATTAATGACCCATATATGACTAGGAGAGACTGCTTACATGCATGTTGCTACACCATATTTAAAATCACTCTAAATACTCCAGCCGTTGATAATCCAATATATGTGCAGTAAGGTGACTCTTGTGCTCTTCCTATATCCACTAAGTTGAAAAAGGAGGTGACTTCCACTCGTGCTCCCCCGTATGTGCCCACACTTACCAGATCTTCCCTACCCCTGCAGGGGTAACGCACGTTTGGTAAACGGGGTCTTTAGAGCCAATCTCCTTCCACCAGATCCAAATGTTGCAACACCGGCTTCCAATCCTCTGTCCACACTGGCCCCTTTGGGACCATACAGCGTCCTTCCGCTCACGGGTGAAAATGTGGGGAAAAGAACACAGGGATCATCGATAGTGTAGTATTGTAGTCCAAAATCAGGTTTATTAAAATAGGGGTTAAAAACCAAATAACATAGCTAAAAATGTTCATCCAAAGAAAGAGCAACAAAGCCTGCAGGATCCACCTACTTGAGGAAGGTTGGATCACCTTCCTCCTTGCTAGCTTTGCGTTCCACCGCGTGGAACCAGCTTTCCCGGATGTGACGCGATTACGTTCGGCCATGCCTTATGCGTTTCGTCACTTGACTTCGTCTGAGGCAGTGGCCATATTGGTGCACCTTGTGCTTTAAATACATATGAATGAGTAGGTGGATCCTGCAGGCTTTGTTGCTCTTTCTTTGGATGAACATTTTGCAACATTTGGATCTGGTGGAAGGAGATTGGCTCTAAAGACCCCGTTTACCAAACATGCGTTACCCCTGCAGGGGTAGGGAAGATCTGGTAAGTGTGGGCACATACGGGGGAGCACGAGTGGAAGTCACCTCCTTTTTCAACTTAGTGGATATTGGAAGAGCACAAGAGTCACCTTACTGCACATATATTGGATTATCAACGGCTGGAGTATTTAGAGTGATTTTAAATATGGTGTAGCAACATGCATGTAAGCAGTCTCTCTTAGTTATATATAGGTCATTAATTTACTTTCAAGTTAGCACTTCACCTGCACTTTCAATCTACAGATTTTTATGGACTTTTACGGATATTTACGGACTATTACTTTGAAAATTTATTTTTCACTGATCACACAGCACTTTTTTGGATGTTCCCATTTTTTAGATATTTACAAACAAACCCCTCATTATGTTATAATACACCATCTGAAAAATATTTTTTTTTACGGACCTTTACGGACCTCTACGGACATTTACGGACTAATGGTCTCGATTATTTATTAGCACGCAGCACTTTTGTTTAAGTTTATATCTATTTTAAGGGAGCACTATATGTTCAACAGATTTTTTTATACACATGTCACAGATAATTATATTTTTTATATTTATATAATGCACTGAGACCACATCACTCCTGTACACATCCCAGGTGCTACTTACTTAGCACCCAGAGGGGATCACAATTCCCCAGGCACAACATTGATAACAACAGAATTCCCCAGTCTGCTAATTACTTTTAACACACATTACACAGACAGCGCCATTCCTGTTTATAATTATAACCTGACTGAGTTCTTTAAGCACTCTTGGGTATAATCCATCTCGTCCTGGTGATTTATTTATGTTAAGCATCTCTTTCCAGACTCCAGCCTCTGTTAGCCACAAGGGTAGATCCTGTGACGTGTAATAATACAGTCGTGGTTGTTATACCCATCCTTTTCCTGTGTGAAGCCTGAGAAGAAGAATGCATTTAATACAGCTGCTTTCTCCTTGTCATCTGTAAACTTCTTCCCTTCTTTGTCCTTTATGGGACTAATGTGTTCCGACTAGAGTTGATCGAACCCGGACTGTAAAATTCGGGATAGTACCGGACTTTGGGGTGTCCGTGCCCCGAACCTGATCCCGGAAATTAGAAAAAAAAACTGGGATCGGGTTCGGTATTCGGGTATTTTTGGCGCCTTTTCTATAGCTGCAGGGCAGCCAATCAACAAGCTTTTCACTAGTTTGCCCTTAGAAGCCATCACAGCCATGCCTACTAATGGCATGGCTGTGATTGGCCAGTGCATCATGTGACCCAGCCTCTATATGGGGCTGGAGTCACGTAGCGCCGCATGACAGATCGTCTCAGACTAGAATAGGGAGAACTTCATGCCGCTGCTGTGAGGGAAAGATTAGCATTCACAACCATCTCAGACTGCATTAGGGATACCTTCATTGCGGTCCTGTGAGGGACACATTAGCGTTCAGAGCCATCTTATAGTGCATTAGGGAGACGTTCCTGTTGTTGCTCTGAGGGAGAGATTCTCATTCTAAAACCATCTACTACTGCATTAGGGAAACGTTCCTGTGGGTGCTCTGAGGGACAGTTTATTGTTCTAAAAACAACCACAACTGCATTAGGGCCAGGTTCCTGTTGGTGCTCTGAGGGACAGTTTATCATTCTAAAAACAACTACAACTGCATTAGGGCCAGGTTCCTATTTGTGCTCTGAGAGAGAGATTATCGTTCTAAAAACAACTACTACTGCATTAAGGCCAGGTTCCTGTTGGTGCTCTGAGGGAGAGTTTATCGTTATAAAACCATCTCCTACTGTATTAGGGAGAGGTTCCTGTTGGTGCTGTGAGGGAGAGATTATTGTTCTAAAATCATCTCATACTGCAGTAGGGACAGGTTCCTGTTGGTGCTGTGAAAGACAGATTATCGTTCTAAAGTTATCTCATACTGGTGTAGGGAGAGGTTCCTGCTGCTGGTGTGAGCGGTGCATTTCTTGCACAAAAATAAAAAGTGCATTTATTATTCTTTTTTTTTTTGTATTAATAAATAGTGCTACATAGTACATTTGTGTCCAGAATGAGGAGAGCATCAAATAAGGGATGTGGTCGTGGTGCTGCTGGTGTTGGTGGTGTTGCTGAAGCTCCTGTTGCAAGGAGAGGACGTGGTCGATCTGTGCCAGCTACACGCACAAGTGAAACACCTTCTTCAGGTAGCCGACAGAACCTTTAACGTTATATGGTAGGCCCGAATGGCGCTCAATGAATGGTGAGGCCAGAACAAGTACAGGTGATAGTAGATTGGGTGACTGACAATGCCTCCAGTTCCTTCACATTGTCTCCCACCCAGTCCCTTGATGAAAGCTCAGAGTTGGCACCTGAACCCCATGGCCATCTGTCTTTCACCTCAGCCCCTTGTAAATCAGCCAAGCAGTCTGAGCCCCAAGTCATGCAGCAGTCTCTTATGCTTTTTGATGACTTTACTGCTGTGCTTTCCGTGGGCCATCCACATAGCCCTGGCCCAGAAGTGGAAGACATTGAGTGCACTGATGCCCAACCACTTCTGGTTCAGGATAAGGACATGGAAACACCACGGCAGCACGTTTGTGATGATGATTACGAAACACAGGTGCCAACTGCTGCGGCTTTCCTCAGTGTGTAGACTAACAAGGAGGGCAGTGGTGAAGGGTGGGTGGAAGATGATGTGGAGGATGATGAGGTCCTAGACCCCACATGGAATGAAGGTCATGTGAGTGACGTGTGCAGTTTGGAGGAAGAGGTGGTGGTCGCACAGAGACACCAGCAGAGCAAAAGAGGTTGCAAAAGCGGAGCGAGCATCCCCTAGACAGTAGGCCTGCTACTACCCACCGCACCCAGGGACCTAGCACACCAAAGGCAGCTCAAAGGCGTTCCCCGTCGTGGCAGTTCTTCAGACAATGTGCTGACCACAAGACACGAGTGGTTTGCACACTGTGCAATGAGACCCTGAAGCGAGGCACAAGTGTTCTAAACCTGAGCACAACCTGCATGACCAGGCATCTAAATTCAAAGCACGAGCTGCAGTGGAATAAGTACCTCAAAATCTCGGCCTCCTCCTGCTTCCTCTTCTGCTGCTGCCTCGGCCTCTTCCTCCACCTCTACAGTGCCAGTGTCACCTGCCACTCAGCAAACAGACCATGTGACAGCAACGCCACCATGTCCGCCACCGTCCCCAAGCATTTCCACACGGTCCCATGGAAGCTTACAGCTCTCCATCTCCCAAACACTGGAGAGAAAGAGGAAGTACCCCCCTACCCACCTGCGATCCCTTGCCCTGAGTGCCAGCATTTCAAATTTCCTGGCCTTTGAAATGCTGTCATTCCGTCTGGTGGACACGGACAGTTTTAAAAACCTGATGGCGGTGGCTGTCCCACAGTACGTGGTTCCCAGCCGCCACTACTTTTCCAGGCGAGCCATCCCTTCCCTGCACAAACAAGTCGGGGACGAGATCAAGTGTGCATTGCGCAACACCATCTGTGGCAAGGTCCACATAACCACTGATACGTGGACTAGTAACCACGGGCAGGGACGCTATATCTCGCTAACTGCACACTGGGCAAATGTAGTGGCGGGTGGGCCTGAGGCGGCTAGCCATTTGGAACATGTCCTTCCGCCACACAGGATTGCAGGGCATTTCTCTTTGCCTCATTTTGCCTCCTCCTCCTACTGCGCTTCCTCCTCCTCCTCCTCTACCACCTCCTCATCCGCTCAGCGTAACACCTTCACCACCAACTTCAGCACATCCAAGGGGAAACGACAGCAGGCTGTTTTAAAACTGATGTGTTTGCAGGATAAACCCCACACTGCACAGGAGCTGTGGACGGGCATTGAACAACAGACTGATGAGTGGTTATTGCCACTGAGCCTCAAGCCCGGCCTGGTGGTGTGCGGTAATGGGCGAAATCTCGTAGCAGCTCTGGGCCTAGCCAGTTTGACGCACATCCCTTGCCTGGCGCATGTGCTGAATTTGGTGGTGCAAACATTTCTAAAAAACTACCCGTATATATCAGAGCTGCTGCAGAAAATGCAGGCCGTCTGTGCGCGCTTTCTGCGTTTTCACCCTGCTGCTGCTCGCCTGTCTGCGCTGCAGCGGAACTTCGGCCTTCCCGCTCACCGCCTCCTATGCGACGTGCCCACAAGGTGGAACTCCACCTTTCACATGCTGGAGAGACTGCACGAGCAGCAGCAGGAAATAGTGGAGTTTCAGCTGCAGCACGCACGGGTCAGTCGCTCTGTGGAACAGCACCACTTCACCACCAACGAGTGGGCCTCCATGCGAGACCTTGCAGTGTTTCGAGTACTCCACCAACATGGCCAGTGCCGATGACGCTGTTCTCAGCGTTACTATCCCACTTCTATGTCTCCTTGAAAAAACACTTCGGGCGATGATGGAAGAGGATGTGGCACAGGAGGAGGAGGAAGAGGGGTAATTTCCACGGTTATCAGGCCAGTCATTCACAAGTGGCTTGGAGGGTGGGTTCCTGCAACAGCATAGGCCAGGTCAAAAATATTCAAGCCAGGGGACAGTTCTGGATGATGAGGAGGACGAGGATGATGATGATGAGGAGGAACCTTGTTCACAGCAGGGTGGCACCCAACGCAGCTCGTGGGCATCACTGGAGTGTGGCTGGGGGGATACGGAGGACACAGATGATACACCTCCCACAGAGGACAGCTTGTCATTGCCTCTGGGCAGCCTGGCACACATGAGCGACTACATGCTGCAGTGCCTGCTCAACGACAGCCGAGTTGCCCACATTTTAACTTGTGCTGATTACTGAGTGGCCACCCTGCTGGATCCCCGGTACAAGGACAACGTGCCATCCTTAATTCCCTCACTGGAGCATGATCGGAAGATGCGCGACTACAAGCGTACTCTGGTAGACGCTTTGCTGAGGGCATTCCCAAATGACACCGGGGGCTCAGTGGAAACACAAGGCGAAGGCAGAGGAGGAGGATGAGGTCACCAACGCAGCTGTGGCACCGCCAGCACCTCAGAAGGCAGGGTTAGCATGGCCGAAATGTGGAAAAGCTTTGTCAGCAGCACGCCACCACAAACAGCACCACCAGCTGATAGGCAACGTCTTAGCAGGAGGCAGCATTTCAGCAACATGGTGGAACAGTATGTGTGCACATGCCTACACGTACTGACTGATGGGTCTGCCCCATTCAACTTCTGGGTCTCCAAATTGGCCCTTTATGCCTTGGAGGTGCTGGCCTGCCCTGCAGCCAGTGTATTGTCTGAACGTGTGTTTAGTACGGCAGGGGGCGTTATCACAGACAAGCGCAGCCGCCAGTCCACAGCCAAGGTGGACAGGCTAACCTTTATTAAAATGAACCAGGCATGGATCCCACAAGACTTGTCTGTACCTTGTGCAGAATAGACATTTAGACCGGCCTCACACAGCCATTGGTATCCTTTTTTTTATTTGAATATGTCTCAATATTTTGGGGGCTACCCCAATTCTACAAAACTACCAAACAAACAAAAAACAGTGTTGGCTACCTCCTCCTCTTCTTCTTCCTCCTCTACCACCACCACTTCTGCCTACACTGCTACGGTCACAGCCTAGTCAACCTACTCCACATCCACCTCCTCCTCCCATTTTTATTTTTTTTTGTTGATTTTAAGTTATTTCCCTATCCACATTTGTTTGCAGGGCACTTGTCCTACTCTTACCCCCATTTTGCTTCCTTTTGCAGACTTCTAGCCCTTTCCATGACTTTTTTTACAGCCATTTTTGTGCCCAAAGGTTCGTGTCACCATTGACTTCAATGGGGTTCAGTGTCTGGGGTCAAGTTCGGATCGAGTTCGGTACCGAACCCGAATGGTTTCACCAGGTTCTGCCGAACCCGACGAACTCGAACATCCAGGTGTCCGCTCAACTCTAGTTCCGACCTCACCTTTTTAACTGTTATTTTTACTCTCCTCTGCTATCCGTCTCTCATAGTTTTTTTAGCTGCTCTGATTGTGTTCTTACACTTCTTATTGCAATCCTCGTAGTGTTGGAATGCTGACAATGACCCTTCCACTTTGTACTTTTTAAAGGCCATTATTATTTCCTTAACCTCCCTGGCGGTATGATTATTTCAGATTTTTGGTGCTGAAAGCGGTACAATTATTTTGCATGGAAATTTGGCGTTTTATATTGTAGGCCTGTAATTCTTAGGAATAACTCACTTAAATCTGTCCAAACAAGAGTCTAGTAGACATCCCGGGTATGATAAAGTTTGAAACACAAAATCAAAATTATAATATATATGAAAAAAATATATATAACATAATAAATAACTATAAATAATTATCAAAGATGATAATATAATAATGAAATGTATTCAATAATGTAATCAAACCAAAAACACTGAAATTTGCGCAGTTGCAGAATTGTCGCTGTTGTCACTTTCAGTGTCTGATGATAAATTCCCCCAAAAATCAGTATCACTCAATTCTGCAAATGATTCGTATTTACTATCGCTGTTTTCTAGCTGATCAAAAACCACTTTTGACGTAAAGGGACAATTTTTTATACCATGGACGCTCTCAAGTTCCCAGGCAGAAAGAATGACATTTATAATATAAAAGTGCATGCAGGGCACTGGGCAAACCTCTAGGGACAAAAGGGATGTGAAATGATTTCATACAGTAATGTAATCTTACAGATTACAGTGTACTGTATGTGTACTGTGTGTTTCACTTTTTGAATTTCCCGCCAGGCTCCGCCCCCGTGCGACACGACGCTCGTAGGGAACGGAGCCCGGCATCACACAGGCATCGGGCAGAGGACACAGCCCGCATACACAGCGAGGGGACATCGCTGGATCCAGGGGACAAGGTGAGTAACCCAGCCTGGATCTAGCAATGCAATCCCGAGTGTGGCTCGGGGTTACCGCTATTTGCAGTGAAAACATACCCCGAGCCACACTTGGGAATACCGTCAAGGAGGTTAATATGACATTTTACATTTTGGTTCAGCCACCCAAGTTTAACCGTTGTTCTTCTATATTTATTATCCCTTGTAATGCAAATCAGTGATACTTTTATTTAATATGTTCTTAAAGGATTCCCATTTTACCTCTGTGTTCAATGTTTCATGGATTTAGTCCCACTTTAGAAATTTAGTGTTCTTGTACGCCCCTCATGCCTCTCTTTCCTATGATTTATGCTGAATGTAATAATTCTCTGGTCGCTAGCTCCCAAGTTGTCTCATATTTCCACATCTGCAATCAGATCTGTATCATTTGCAATTAATAAATCTTGCAATACGTTATTCCTAGTTGGGGAATCCAGCAATTAGAGCATGAAGTTGGCCTGTAAGGCATTTAAGAAATCACGGGCCTTTAATGAGTGGGCTGTCCCTTCCGCCCAGTTGGGATAGTTAAAGTACCACATCACGACAACATTTCCCCAGCCTCGCTACCACTTCTAACTGTGAAAGGAGATCCAACTCCGCCTCTTCCTTCAGGTTAGGGGTCTGCAACATACCCCCACTAGTAATTTGCCGCTCACTTCTACCCTTTGGAGTTCCACCCATATGGACACCACCTCTACCTTGCCCCATCATTGATGTAAATCCGCTCTTCCATCAGTAAATCATTCCTGATATATAGACACACCCCTCCCCCTCTTCTACCCTCCCTGTCCCTTAGGTACAAGGAATACCCCTGGATGTTGGCCAGCCAGTCATGTGAGTTTTCAAACCAAGTTTCTGTTATTTCCATGAAGTCGACATCCTCCTCCTGTAATAGCAGCTTCAGTTCCTCCATTTAATTGACTATTTGTGAACATTCCCCTGAGTTTTTTTATCGGTACATATTATTTTCTCCGTATGATTTCTCGGGCTTCGGTTTTGATCTGGTCACTCATTCCCTGCTGACGTACTGAATCAGTTCACCCCTAAACTGCAGATTTGCCATCAGAATACCAGCGGCGGCTGGTCAATAAGGGGCGCGTGGGCGCCGCTTCATCGCCGCTGACAAGGAGAAAAAAAAGTCAGCACGACCCCCTACAGGAGGCATTGGTATATTGACTTTTTTTTTTCTTGGCTCCCTGCTGTCTGCTGACAGTAAGTAGTCAGCTGATTGGTCAGTCATTAAAGTCTGCCCTGAGCCAGTGACTGACTGACATTGGATGCTGTGGGCAGGGGCGGGACTGTGGCGGACATGCTGGCTGCGTGATTACTCACACAGGCGCAGCACCCCGCCGGGTTTCAGTCCCCACTATCGCGCCACAGACCATCCACTTCAGCACACTGTCCACAAGTGAAGCTCTGCACACTGCCAGCCCACTCTCCGCAAGCCGAGCTCTGGACACTGCCTATTTGATGGGGTAAGTGCGTGACTTTTCCCGGCTTCGGGGGGAGGGGGGGTCTGTCAGTGCTGCGAGCCCCTATCTGGGGCTCTGTATACTGCTATATAGTGACTCTGTATACCCTATCTGGTGACTGTATACTGTGATCTGGGGCTCTGTATACCCTATCTGGGGCTCTGTATACCCTATCTGGGGCTCTGTATACTGCTATCTGGGGCTCTGTATACTGCTATCTGGTGGCTCTGTATACCACTATCTGGTGACTGTATACCCCTATCTGGTGACTGTATACTGCTATCTGGGGCTCTGTATACCCTATCTGGTGACTGTATACCCTATCTGGGGCTCTGTATACCCTATCTGGTGCTCTGTATACCTGGGGTGCACATCTTCTCTGGTCTCACGATTCGATTACGATTATTATGTCAATGATTTGATTCGATTCCGCAATGCATCACGATGCATCACGATTACTAGCCAAGTGCTCAAGGTTTTCAACTTTTCATCCAAAAATTCAACAAGCAGTCAGAAATTGAAGAACTATATTTATTTTCCGCTGCTATTTAAAAAAAATGACACTTCCCTCAGTTCCCTGCGTGCATATAGAAAAGTCTGATTAAACAGTGACCACAGCAGACATCCAGACATTCCAACAATATTTATTTATAACAGTAAATACTATGACATCACTGTTTTATAGTGCTAGTGCAGTTTACTTCTTCGTGAAAGAAAATATTAAAGTGTAAAATAAAACCTGTAAATTTTACAGTGTACACAGTTACACACCTAGTGCTAGTACGTACCACTACCTCTACAAAACAGAGCACTTCTTGGCTGGCAAAAATTACAGTGAACCTCTAACACAACATACACTAGGTTGCAGAAATTTCAGGTTCGCTGTGATGTTTGCTTGCCACTGCCACGGTGCCACCAGTCAACAGACTCAACAGAACATGGTTGTGTGTGATAGACACAGCTCAGCTAGATTGGCGTTATAAGATCTCGTCACACTTAGTCACTTTACAGAAAACATTACCTGCAGTGCACTGCATTCTACCACGATTACACCTGTAACTGAAGCCAAGCCAAGCCACCATTAGAGGTAGGAAAATCCTTGACAGAATAAATTGTCAATTGAAATGTAAAACCTTGAGTAAATCCTTATGGGATCACAAATATACACACAACAAACCCAAAAAAAAACCCCACACACGTCAGTGAATCAGAATCCTGAGAAAGGGCAGGCCAGTGGCCTGGCCACTGCACAAACCAGTCCAGTCGGGTCGGTGTGTGTTTTTTTTGTTTTTGTGTGTGTATTTGTGTGATTCAATAAATATTTTATGAAGGATTTAAGTTTCAATTCATTCTTTCAAGGATTTTCCATCCTCTGGTGGCTTGGCAGGCATCAATTGTCTGAAAAAAAACTTTTAGTATATTTATTTGGTTCATGGTTGAGGGTTACTTACCCCTAGCCAAGACAGACAGTCAGTCAGTGTGAAAGCTCAAAATGGGAGCTATCTTCCAAAAGAAACCATTCTCCATTTTCATTGCTAGAAAAGCTATAAAAAAGATAAAATGTTCAAGGTTCACTGTGATGGTTGTTTGTTGCCACTGCCACTCTGCCACTGCCACTGCCAGTCAAACAGACTCAACAGAACACAGGTGTGCTGCACTATGCACTGTTGATGCCAGACGGCCAGATCGACGCTATAAGATCTCGTCACTTAGTCACTTTACAGAAAACGTTACCTGCAGTCCTGCACTCTATCACGATTACACCTGTATTACACCTATTACAGTCTGTAACTGAAGCCAAGCCAAGCCACCATTAGAAGTAGTAAAAAAATCCTTGACAGAATAAATCGTCAATTGAAGCTTAAAACCTTGAGTAAATCCTCATGGGATCACAAATATACACACAATACCAAAAAATAAAACACACACGTCAGTGAATCAGAAAATCACGAGAAAGGGCAAGCCAGTGGGCCACTGGGCCAGGCAGGCAATGGCACAGACAATGAGGTCAGGTCCGTGACGGTGTATTCTTTTTTTTTTTGTTCTGTATGTATTTGTGTGATTCAATAAAGATTTACTAAAGGTTTTAAGTTTCAATTTATTCTTTCAAGGATTTTCCTTCCTCTGGTGGCTTGGTGGGCATCAGTTGTCTGAAAAAAACTTTTAGTTTTTGGTTGAGGCTTAAACCCCAGTAGACATTGGAATGGACAGACACAGACAGTCAGAAAATTCAAACTGGGCAGTGGGCACATTGCACAACCTTCAAAAAAAAACATTCTCCATCTCCTCCACCACCTCCACAGAGTCCACAGTGCTAGAAAAGGCAAGCTATAACAAACAAATATAATATGTTCCAGGTTCACGTGATGATTGTTTGCCAGTGCCACTGCCAGTCTGCCACGCCACCTGCCAGTTGCCAATGCCAGACAGTCAACAACACACTAACACAGTGTGACTGACTGTGTGCTGTGGACTGTTGAGTTGACGCTAGAGTGGCGTTATATAAGCTCTTGTCGACGATGTAGAGGGAGAGGGAAAAAAAAGAAGGAAGGAGGGATAGGGGAGGGAGAGAGGAAGGTGTGTTTATGTATGTCTTGTTTTTTTTTTTCTTATGTGGCAGTGCC
>BLSH010462338.1:548613-571673 GCA_018402905.1 Glandirana rugosa | reverse complement strand
ACCAGCCCATCAGAGTACCCGAGTACCTGTCATCAGCCCATCAGAGTACCCGAGTACCTGTCACCAGCCCATCAGAGTATCTGAGTACCTGTCACCAACCCATCAGAGTACCTGAGTACCTGTCACCAACCCATCAGAGTACCTGGCACCAGCCCTTCTGTGAGTACCTGTCACCAGCCCATCAGAGTACCCGAGTACCTGTCACCAGCCCATCAGAGTACCCAAGTACCTGTCACCAGCCCATCAGAGTACCCGAGTACCTGTCACCAGACCATCAGAGTACCCGAGTACCTGTCACCAACCCATCAGTGTACCTGTCACCAACCCATCAGAGTACCCGAATACCTGTCACCAACCCATCAGCATACCCAAGCACCTGTCACCAGCCCATCAGAGTAACCAAGTTCCTGTCACCAGCCCATCAGAGTACCTGAGTACCTATCTGCAGCCCATCAGAGTACCCGAGTACCTATCTGCAGCCCATGCCTCACAGAATATACCTCGGGGTGTTTGCTTTCCAAAATGGGGTCATTTTGAGGATAATTCCACTATTCTGGTGCTCCAGGGTCGTTGAAAAAGTTGCACACATGTGGTATCGCTATACTTGGGAGGAGTAGCAGAATGTATTTTGGGGTGTAATTGGAAGTATGCATATGCTGTGTGTGAGAAATAACTTGTTGTTATGACAATGTGTAAAAAAAAAAAAATAATAATTTCTTAATTTTCCCAAGAGTTGTGAAAAAAAACTACAACTTCAAAAAACTCACCATGCCCCTTACTAAATACCTTGGAATGTCTACTTTTCAAAAAGGGGTCATTTGGGGGGTATTTGTACTTTCTACACTTATTTGGGTTCTTTTTACCAAAGATATGTAGCAGTATATGTTTTAGCCCAAATTTATGAACAAAAATGACTTACCTGCCAAATTTTACCATAGAAACTAAAAAAAAAGTGTTTATTTTTTTTCAAAATGACTTATGTCGCACTTATGTTGCAAAGAATAACAAACCCAGAGGGGATTAAATACCACCAAAAGAAAGCTCTATTTGTGTGAAAATTTGATCTAGGCAGGAAGGGGGTATAAGTGCCCTGTATTGAAGTGGTTAATTTATTTTACAAATGTGTGTATCTATATATATATATATATATATTACAATTTAATACAATTTTATTTGCAATGTAAGAAGGTGGATGGTGTCAGTAGTTTTTTTATTTTTATTTAATTTTTATTTTAATGTTTATTTTGGTATTATTTCTTACAATTTTTATAAATATAATTTTTTCCCAATGCTTTGTGTGCATATGTGTGTGTGTGTGTGGGGGGGGGGGGTGTGAGAGGTCAATGTTGTCAGTCATTTTTTTATTTAATTTTTAATATTTTTTTACAATTACATTTTTAAATAATAATAATAATTATTATTATTAATAATTATTACAATTGTTTTATTATTTTTATCTGCCCTGTTGGGGGGCTTTGGTGAGATATCAGGGGTCTAAAAAAACCTCTAACATCTCCCCTTTGAGACAGAGAAAGGGAATGACTGCTAACATTTTCTCTTTAAGACAAGGAAAAATGTATTCTTTTATATTTTATTTGGGGGGGGGGGGGGGGGGGGGGGTGTCGGTATTTTTATTATTTTTTATTATTTTTTCAAAATGTGTTTTTTTTGGGGGGGGGGGGGCAGTGCATGGTGTCAGTAAGGCAGTTGACAGTGACTATGAACTGTGTCCAAATTTTTTATTTTATATTTTTTTAATTTTTATTTTTACAATTACATTTTTTAGTGATTTTGTTGGGGGCAGGGAGCAGTGTCAGTAGGGCAGTGGACTATGCCAATAGAGCAGTGGATGGTGTCAGTAGTTTTTAATTTTTATTATTTTGTTTTCAATAATTTGATACCATTTTTTAAAATAATTTTTTCAAATCCTTTTTTTCACAATGCTTTGGGGGTGGGCAATGGATAGTGTTAGTAGTTCTTTGTTTTTATTATTTTATTTTCTATTATTATTGGTGTCAGCAGTTATTTATTAATTTATTTTTTAAATTTTTTTTATGTTTTTATTATTTTTTACAATTTTTATTATTTTTTTTACAATTTTATGTTTTATAAATCTGTTTATTAAGGTACAACAGACACTTAAAATACAACACAAAACAACATCAAATTACAGTGGTGCAGTCCACGCAGGAGCAACAGCAAAAAAATAGCATACATTTCAAGGTAACAACGCGTGGAGTTAAACCTGGAAGTAAGAAAGGTGGTGCGGCACACATGAACATGGGTCAGCAGTTTTTTTTATTATTGTATTATTTTTCCAATTTCATTATTTATTATCTTTTTCAAAAAAATTGTTTTGGGGAGGGGGTAGTGGATGGTATCAGTAAGGCAGTGGGCAGTGTCAGTAGAGCAATGGACAGTGTCAGATTTTTTTTTTTAATTTTAATTTTTTAATTATTTTATACAATTAATTTTTTATAATTTTTTCACAATGCTTTATTTATTTATTTTTTGGGGGGTGGATGGTGTCAGTATTTTTTACAATTAATTTTTTTTTCATAATGCTTTTTGGGAGGGTGTGGATATTGTCAGTATTTTTTAATTATTTTACAATTTAATTTTTTACTATTTTTTTCAAAATGTTTTTGGTGGCCATTGGATGGAGCCAGTAAGTCAATGGACAGCGTCAGTAGAGCAATGGACGTTTCAGATTTTTAAAAATATTTAAAATATTTTTTACATCTTTTTAAAATATTTTTTTACAATTTATTTTTATTTTTTATTAATAACAATTTTTTTGGGGGGGAGCACGGGGCAGTGTCAGTAGGGCAGTGGACTATGCCAGTAGAGCAGTGGATGGTGTCAGTAGTTTTTTTGTTTTTATTATTTTATTTTTTATAATTTGTTACAATTTTTATTTTTATTTCTGTTTACAATTGTGTTTTTTTTAATTTTTTTTCATAATGCTTTATTTTTTGGGGAGGGGAGCTAGGGGTGGATGGTGTCAGTATTTTATTTTTCACAATTTCATTTTTTTCATAATGCTTTTTTTGGGAGGGAGGGGGGTGGGTATTGTCAGTATTTTTTTCAATTTCATTTTTTTATTATGTTTTTCATTTTTTAAATGTTTGCGGGGGTGTCAGTAAGGCAGTGGATGGTGTCAGTATAGCAATGGACATTTTTATTTTTTGAATTTTTTTTAGCATTTTATTTTTTACAGTTTTTTAACAATTTTATTTTTAATTATTTCTTACAATTTATTTATGTATATTTTTTTCATTGCCAATGATTTTTGTGTGTGTGTGGGGGGGGGGGGCAAGGGACAGTACCAGTAGTCCACTGGATGGTATCAGTAGTTTCTTATTTTTATTTATTTGTTATAATTTGTTACAATTTTATTTTTTTATAATTTTTTTACAATAATTTTTTTATCATTTTTTTCACAATGCTTTATTTTTTTTTTTGGGGGGGGGGGGTAGATGGCGTCAGTATTTTATTTTTTACAATTTAATTTTTTTTTTCATAATGTTTTTTTGGGAGGGCGTGGATATTGTAAGTTTTTATTTTTACAATTACATTTTTTAGTATTTTTTCATTTTTTTCAAAATGTTTTTCAGGGCCAGTGGCAGGTGCCAGTGAGGCAGTGGATGGTGTCAGTAGAGCAGAATTTTATTATTTTAATATTTTCAGTATTTTATTTTTATTATTGTTTACAATGTTATTTTAATTGTTTTTTTTACAATTTATTTTGTATGATTTGGGGGGGGGGGGGGCAGGAGACAGTGTAAGTAGGACAGTGAACTATGCCAGTAGAGCAGTGGATGGTGTCAGTAGTTTTTTATTTTTATTATTTTATTTTTTATAATTTGTTACAATTTTTTTTCACAATTTGTTAAAATCATTTTTTCACAATACTTTGGGGGTGGAGGATCAGGCAATGTACAGGGGGAAGAGTGGATGTTGTCAGTAGTTTCTTGTTTTATTTATTATTATTTTTTACAGTTTTTTTTTTTTTACAATTTAATTTTTTAAATATTTAGTACAATTCTTTTTTTTTGGGTGGGCAAAGGAGCACACAAGGGGGTTCAGAAAGAAAGGGAAATCCAATGGACAATCGTGATGATCAGTGCGGTGGTGGGGGCAGTTACAAGCTCCGATCTCCCTGTATAGCTTTCCATGAAACTGCTGAAATCCGATGGAGGGAGGGGAGGAGAAGTGGCTTTCAGATGCTTCATGGAAAGCCATACAGGGAGAACGGTGCTTGTAACTGTCCTACCTCAATGATCATCCCCAACTGTCAAATTTTACCTGCTGCAGGAGGTACCAAGCAGGGATGGCCCCCTACTGTCCTCAATCCGCCCCTGCGCCTGACACGCATCTCATCCATAGGTGCAATGTGGGTAAGAGCACAGTGGGCCCCCTCCCCCCTTAGGGCCCATATGCAGTGAACACCTTGCACCCATGGATGATACACCACTGCTCACAGCTCTTACCAAGCTGGGACCTTGATGAGGTCCTGCAGACTTTAGATAAACTGCCCAGATGGGCAGCAGCCCTTCAGGCTGGGATCTTCTTCTGGACAACAACCATGCTGCTTCAGGCCACAAACTACTTATGCCCTCATCCACCTACTGAGCATTCTCCCCCAGGAATTGGCTGAGACCACATTGATATTCAGGCCAAGGGTCTTCCCCCTCAGCCCATTACAGTCTAGAATCCACTAGAAGGTAAGTAGGAATGTTTGAGCTTGCAGCCAGCGGGACCCAGAGCAACCGAAAATAATCACACACTGCTCCAATGTTTACAGAGGAGCCAACAATAATCATACATCGCTCCAATGTTTACAGAGGAGCCAACAATAATCATACATCGCTCCAATGTTTACAGAGCAGCCAAAAATAACCACACACCACTCCAATGTTTACAGAGCAGCCAAACATAACCACACACCACTCCACTGTTTACAGAGGAGCCAGAAATAACAACACACTGCTCCAATATTTACAGAGGAGCCAAAATAACCAAATATCGCTTCAATGTTTACAGAGCAGCCAAAATAACCACACATTGCTCCAATGTTTACAGAGCAGCCAAAAATAACCACACATCACTCCAATGTTTACAGAGCAGCCAAAAATAACCACACACTGCTCCAATGTTTACAGAGGAGCCAAAATAACCTCTTATCGCTTGAATATTTACAGAGCAGCCAAAAATAACCACACGTCGCTCCAATGTTTACAGAGCAGCCAAAAATAACCACACACTTCTCCAATGTTTACAGTGGAGCCAAAATAAGCACATATCGCTCCAATGTTTACAGAGCCGCCAAAAATAACCACACAGCGCTCCAATGTTTACAGAGCAGCCAAAAATAACCACACACCACCCCACTGTTTACAGAGGAGCCAACAATAACCACAAACTGCTTCAATGTTTACAGAGCAGCCAAAAATAACCACACACCGCTGCAATGTTTACACAGCAGCTAAAAATAGTCACACACCACTCCACTGTTTACAGAGGAGCCAAAAATAACCATACACTGCTCTAATGTTTACAGAACAGCCAAAATAACCACATATGGCTCCAATGTTTACAGAGCAGCCACAAATAACCACACATTGCTCCAATGTTTACAGGGCAGCCAAAAATAACCACACACTGCTCCAATGTTTACAGAGGAGCCAAAAATAACCACACGTCACTCCAATGTTTACAGAGCAGCCAAAAATAACCACACGCTGCTCCAATGTTTACAGAAGAGCCAAAATAACCACATATCACTCCAATGTTTACAGAGCAGCCAAAAATAACCACACAGTGCTCCAATGTTTACAGACCAGCCAAAAATAACCACACACCACTCCACTGTTTACAGAGGAGCCAAAAATAACCACACAGTGCTCCAATGTTTACAGAGCAGTCAAAAATAACCACACACCACTCCACTGTTTACAGAGGAGCCAAAAATAACCACACACTGCTCCAATGTTTACAGAGCAGCCAAAAATAACCTCACATTGCTCCAATGTTTACAGAGCAGCCAAAAATAACCACACATCGCTCCAATGTTTACAGAGCAGCCAAAAATAACCACACACTGCTCCAATGTTTACAGAGGAGCCAAAATAACCACACATCACTCCAATGTTTAAAGAGCAGCCAAAAATAACCACACACCACTCCACTGTTTACAGAGGAGCCAAAAATAACCACAAACTGCTCCAATGTTTACAGAGCAGCCAAAATAACTACATATCGCTCCAATGTTTACAGAGCAGCCAAAAATAATCACACATCACTCCAATGTTTACAGAGCAACCAAAAATAACCACACATCGCTCCAATGTTTACAGAGCAGCCAAAAATAACCACACCGCTTCCATGTTGACAGAGCAGCCAAAAATAACCACACATTGCTCCAATGTTTACAGAGCAGCCAAAAATAACCACACACTGTTCCGATGTTTACAGAGGAGCCAAAATAACCACACACCGCTTTAATGTTTACAGAGGAGCCAAAATAACCACATATCGCTCCAATGTTTACAGAGCAGCCAAAAATAACCACACAGCACTCCAATGTTTACAGAGCAGCCAAAAATAACCACACACTGCTCCAATGTTTACAGAGCAGCCAAAAATAACCACTCCAATGTTTACAGAGCAACCAAAAATAACCACACACCCCTCCAATGTTTACAGAGCAGCCAAAAATAACCACATACAACTCCACTGTTTACAGAGGAGCCAAAAATAACCTCACACCGCTCTAATGTTTACAGAGGAGCCAAAAAATAACCACATATCGCTCCACTGTTTATAGAGCAGCCAAAAATAACCTCACACCGCTCTAATGTTTACAGAGGAGCCAAAAAAATAACCACATATCGCTCCACTGTTTACAGAGCAGCCAAAAATAACAACACAGCGCTTCAATGTTGACAGAGCAGCCAAAAATAACGACACATTGCTCCAATGTTTACAGAGCAGACAAAAATAACCACACACTGCTCCAATGTTTACAGAGCAGCCAAAATAACCACACACTGCTCCAATGTTTACAGATCAGCCAAAAATAACCTCACACCGCTCTAATGTTTACAGAGGAGCCAAAAAATAACCACACACCGCTCTAATGTTTACAGAGGAGCCAAAAATAACCGTACACTGCTCCAATGTTTTCAGAGGAGCCAAAAATAATCACACGCCGCTCCAATGTTTACAGAGCAGCCAAAAATAATCACACCGCTCCAATGTTTACAGAGGAGCCAACAATAATCATACATCGCTCCAATGTTTACAGAGCAGCCAAAAATAATCACACACCGCTCCAATGTTTTCCTTTGTAGGCTGATTTTAACCGGCTGGGGACACTGGGCGCAATGTACATGCCTGAAAAAGTGTCATGAATGTGCACAGGGCATGTGTAGTACTTCATGGCCTTCTGCACCTCTTCTCCCCCTTCGCACTTGATCCCGATTGTCATTTGGGAGATACTGTATAATCACTGAAAATTACAAAATAACATTGTTACTTTTGCGTCTTCATTGTTTCATTTATCTGTAGATCAAAGGCTTAACCACTTCAGCCCCGGGAAGATTTCCCACTGTAGGACCAGAGCAGTTTTTGTGATTCAGCACTGCATTACTTTAACGGACAATTGAGCGGTTGTGCGACGTGGTACCCAAACAAAATTTGCATCCTTTTTTTCCCCACAAACAGAACTTTATTTTGGTGGTATTTGATCACCACTGCGTCATTTCTGATCACCACTATAAATAAAAAAGTGCAACAACTTTGCAAAAAAAAAACAATATTTCTTACTTTTTGCTAAAATACAAATCCAAAAAAAAAAAATATATAAAAAAACGAATTTATTCATCAGTTTTGGCCGATTAATATTCTTCTTCATATTTTTGGTAAAAAAAATTCGCAATCGGCGTTTATTGATTGGTTTGCGCCAAAGTTGCCGTGTTTAAGAATGATGAGAATTCATTTATGGGGTTTTTATTTTATTTTTATTTTTTACTAGTAATGGCGGCAATCTGAGATTTTTAGCGTTACTGCGATATTGCGGCGGACATGTCGGACCATTTTGACACTTTTTTGGGACCTTTGGCATTTATACAGCGATCAGTGCTATGAAAATGCATTGATTACTGTGTAAATGTCACTGGCAGGGAAGGAGTTAACCTGGAGGGGGTGCTGTAAGGGTTAACTGTGTTTCCTGTGTGTGTTACTAACCGTGTGGGGGCTGGGCTGAGTGGGGGAAGAGAGTGATCGCTGCTCCCATATACAGGGAGCCTGCGATCACATTCCTTCCCGCCGTCAGAATGGAGATCCGTATTTACATACACGGACCTCCGTTCTGTCACTGCGGGGGAGCCATCGTGGGTAGCCAGCCACCCTACCCAATCCCTGGCTCCCCCAGAACACAGTGAGAGCAAGAGCGTGCCTCCGGCGGCACGCACGCTTATGATCCGCGATCTCGCAGCCGCCGTCAGGTGATATGGAGCCAAGTTGCCGCCGTTAAGCCACAGCGGGCAGGCGGCAACTGGTTAAGCTTTGACCTGCATATATCAGTTACAGCAACTTTACAAGTAAAAACATTTTTTAATCAAATTTGCTATTTAACCCCTCATTAAACCTTAGTTTATGCTAATCAGCCTTAATTCATTTCTTCATCCCCTTTTCCCCTTAACAATGATATTCCTGATATTTTTTTTATTTTTATTTTTTCTAACTATTCATTTTTGTTTGTTTTTGTTTTATTCTGTAATCTTTTCAATGCCGTTAATAAAAATGAAGAACTAAAGAAAAAAGCCTTTATTTAATTTGCAAAGCTATGCATTGAATCATAACTTTAGAGGTCCAGTTTAAAAAAAATGCTGTGGGGATGCTTGAAGCATTCAGGCAGCTGTCACAAATAGCCACTTCAGCTACAGGCCATTTCTAGCACTTTTTTTTACATGTAACAATCAGTATTTTTTTCTAGTTAGGCCTCATACACACGGGCCTATGTTTAACCACCTCAGTACCGGGCACGAAAACCCCCTTCCTGTCCAGGCCATTTTTCAGCTTTCAGCGCTATCACACTTTGAATGACAATTACTCAGTCATGCAACACGGTACCCATGTGAAATTTGCGTCCTTTCTTTCACACAAATAGAGCTTTCTTTTGGTGGTATTTAATCACTAGGGTTTTTTTTATTTTTTGTGCTATACATAAAAAAAGATTGAACATTTTGTGAAAAAATGCCTTTTTCTTTGTTTTTGTCATAAAATTTTGCAAATTAGTAATTTTTCTTTGTAAATTTTGGCCAAAGTTTATACTGCTACCTATCTTTGGTAAAAATAACCCAAATAAGTGTATATTATTTGATCCTTGTGTAAGTTATAGAGTCTACAAACTATGGTGCCAATCATTGAAAATTGATCACACCTGATACACTGACGGCCTATCTCATTTCTAGAGACACTAAAGCCTCGTACACACGGGAGGACGATCGTATACAAAAGGTCGTACTAACGACCGTTGTATGCGATATCAATCATTCGTATGCGCGATTAGAACAGTCAAACATACGACGGTCATACAAGGGAGTTGTATGAGCAGACCAGAAAACTTGGTCGTACCAACAAGCGCTCATACGACCGTTGTATTGTGTGTACAGAGCAGTTGGTACAACAAGTTGTATTGTGCAAAACACGCATGTTCAGAAGTCAGGAACGGCCGGATGCTAATTACATGCACCTGAATGTTCTTCTGTGCTCGTACGATCGTGTAGTGCAGTCAGTATGCAAGTTACATTATGCAACATACGATTTGCGACGATCGTACGTACGATCGTCGTCCCGTGTGTATGAGGCTTAACAAGCCAGGAAAGTACAAATACCCCCCAAATGACCCCCTTTTGGAAACATTCCAAGGTATTTAGTAAGAGGCATGGTGAATTTTTTGAAGTTGGCATTTTTTCCCACAATTCTTTCTCTCAATTCTTCTTTTTTTTACAAAATGATCATTGTAACGGGTTATTTCTCACGCACAGCATATGCATACCCCAAATTACACCCCAAAACATGGAGTATGGCGATATCACATGTCTTTTCATGGCCTAGCCACATACAGAGGCTCAACATGCAGGGAGTGCCGTCAGGTATTCTAGGGACATAAATTACACATCTAATGTCATGACGACCTATCACATTTTTGAAGGCCCTGGAGCACCAGGACAATGGAATTGCCCACATGACTCCATTTTGGAAAGCAAACACCCCAACGTATATTCTATGATGCATAATGAGTCTTTTGAACGGTTCATTTTTTTCCAATAGTTTTTGGAAAATGTGGGAAAAAAATGAAAACTTATTTTTTTTACACAAAGTTGTCAATTTATATGATATTTCCAACACATAGCAACACATAGCAAAAATGACACCCCAAAATACATTCTACTACTCCCCCTGAGTATAGGGATACCACATGTGTGAGACTTTTACACAGCCTGGCCACATACAAAGGCCCAACATTGAAGTAGCACATTAAGTGTTCTACAAGCATAAATGACACATCTCATTTCTCAACACCCTATTACACTTTTGAAGGTCCTGGAGCACCAGGACAATGGATTCGCCCACAAAATGACCCCATTTTGGAAAGCAAACACCCCAACGTATAATCTATGAGGCATAATGAGTATTTTGTCATTTTTTTCCAGTAGTTTTTGGAAAATGTGGGAAAAAAATGAAAACGCTTTTAATTTTTACACAAAGTTGTCCATTTATATGATCTTTCCAACACAGCATGTACATAGCAAAAATGACACCCCAAAATACATTCTGCTACTCCTTCTTAGTACAGGTGATGTTTACTGATAGGTGTGACGGTCACTGACAGGTGATTGGCGATGGTCACTGATGGGTGACTGGCGGTGGTCACTGATGGGTGCCGGGTGTCTGGTGGTGGTCACTGACGGGTGAAGGGTGTCAGGTGGTGGTAACTGATGGGTGACTGGTGGTGGTCACCGATGGGTGACTGGCGGTGGTCACTGATGGGTGCCGCTTGTCTGGCAGTGGTCACTGATGGGTGATGGGTGTCTGGTGGTGGTCACTGATGGGTGTCTGGTGGTGGTCACTGATGGGTGATGAGTGAGTGGTGGTGGTCACTGATGGGTGACCGGCGGTGATCACTGATGGGTGCCGTGTGTCTGGCGGTGGTCACTGATGGGTGACGGGTGTCTGGCAGTGGTCACTGATGGGTGACGGGTGTCTGGCGGTGGTCACTGATGGGTGACCGGTGTCTGGCGGTGGTCACTAATGTGTGATGGGTGACTGGCGGTGGTCACTGATGGCTGATTGGCGGTGGTCACTGATGGGTGACGGGCGACTGGCGGTGGTCACTGATGGGTGACGGGTGTCTGGTGGTAGTCACTGATGGGTGACTGGTCAAGGTCACTGATGGGTGATAGGTGACTGGCGGTGGTCACTGATGGGTGACAGGTGACAGGCCACGGGTGACTGGTGGTGGTCACTGATGGGTGACGGGCCAAGGTCAGTGACTGGTGACAGGCCATGGTCAGTGATGGGTGACAGGCCACGATAACTGATGGGTGACACGCCGCGGTCACTGATGGGTGACATGCCATGGTCACTGACGGGTGACACGCCACGGTCACTGATGGGTGATGGGTGACACGCCACGGTCACTGATGGGTGACGGGTGAAAGGCCACGGTCACTGATGGGTGATGGGTGACAGGCCACGGTCACTGATGGGTGATGGGTGACAGGCCACGGCCACTGATGGGTGACGGGTAACAGGCCACGGTCACTGATGGGTGAGGGGTGACAGGCCATGGTCACTGACGGGTGACAGGTGTGTGTTGGTGTTTTACACAAATCAATAACTCACTGATCCTAGCTCTTCTCTCCTCACACTGGAAACTGTGTGAGGAGAGAAGAGCTGGTAACAGTGAGTTACCGCTCTGTTTACATTACATGTGATCGGCTGTGAAGTAGATCACAGCCGATCACAAGGTAACAGCCGGTGGCTGATATCAGTGTCGGTGACAGGCAGTGTTCCCTGGGAACATGCCGCCACCGATGCGCACTCGCAGGGCGCTCCCGATCGCGCCCATGCGCCATGAGAATGGGGGAAGTGCCATTTGTGATCAGCTGTGACTTCATCAAGGCCAATCACATGGTAAACAAAACAGCTGCCCTGTACAGTAAATCTGCTATAGGGTGGTCAGCAAGTGGTTAATGTCATTTTAAATGATAGCATAAAATGTATACTTTTTATCTACATTAACTCCAATTATTTTTAACACACTGATGAAAGTAGAAAAATTACGTTTTTGTTTTTTTTTCCATTTACTTTTTTGACTATGAATGGCATAAAAAAAAAATTGTTGCAAGACAATATCACCAACAGAAAACCTTTTTTCTCTTTTGAAAAAAGTTATTGCCAAATTATTAGGTCCATACCATGTAAAACTTGGTGTGGCATGCAGGTGTGAGACCTAAAGTTGTTAATATCTTCTTTTGATAACTTCTCCTTTTTATTTCACTTTTAAGGCCCCTTTCACACATACGGACCGTTTGTCCGTTTTTCATCCATCCGTTGACGGATGAAAAACGGACATTAATGCAACTCTATGGAAAAACTGATGACAACTGATGATCAGCTATTTTCATCAGTTTTCATCCGCTTCCGTCAGCATCCGTTTTTTTGAACGGATGAAAGTCCTATTTTTCATCCGTCAAAAAAACGGATCGGACGAAAAACGGATGTAAACTGACGAACGGTCAGTTTTTCATCCGTTTTTGCATTGGTTGTGAATGTAAAAAAAAAACTGATGAGAAACTGATGACCACTGATGAAAAACTGATGAAAAAACTGATGAAAAACGGATGAAAAAACTGATGAAAAACGGATGAAAAAACTGATGAAAAACGGAAGAACTGATAAACTGATGAACTGATGAACGGTCCGTGTGTGTGAAAGGACCCTTAGTCCTTTGCCTCCTCTGAGTTCTCCAAACAATTGAATCTTATTTTAAGTTTTGACCAACTGCTAAATCATTTTGCTGGGTGGTCAGACCATCTTTGCTATGTTTGCAATTTTCCATTTGCACAATAAAGCCTTAAAAGTAAAAAAAAGTACACCCCTCACATTTTTGTAAATATTTTATTATATTTTTTCATGTGACAACACTGAAGAAATGACACTTTGCTACAATGTAAAGTAGTGAGTGTACAGCTTGTATAGAAGTGTAAATTTGCTGTCCCCTCAAAATAACTCCACACACAGCCATTAATGTCTAAACCGCTGGCAACAAAAGTGAGTACACCCCCAGGTGAAAATGTCCAAATTGGGCTCAATTAGCCATTTTCCCTCCCCTGTGTCATGTGACTCCTTAGTGTTGCAAGGTCTCGTGTGTGAATGAGGAGCAGGTGTGCTAAGTTTGGTGTTATCGCTCTCACTCTCTCATACTGGTCACTGGAAGTTCAACATGGCGCCTCATAGCAAAGAACTCTCTGAGGATCTGAAAAAAAGAATTGTTGCTCAACATAAAGATGGCCTAGGCTATAAGAAGATTGCCAAGACCCTGAAACTGAGCTGCAGCACAGTAGCCATACAGCGCTTTAACAGGACAGCTTCCACTCAGAACAGGCCTCGCTATGGTCGACCAAACAAGTTGAGTGCACATGATCAGCATCATATCCAGAGGTTGTCTTTGGGAAATAGATGTATGAGTGCTGCCAGCATTGCTGTAGAGGTTGAAGGGGTGGGGAGTCAGCCTGTCAGTGCTCAGACCATACGCCGCACACTGCATCAAATTGGTCTGCATGGCTGTTGTCCCAGAAGGAAGCCTCTTCTAAAGATGATGCACAAGAAAGCCCCCAAACAGTTTGCTGAAGACAAGCAGACTAAGGACATGGATTACTGGAACCATGTCCTTTGGTCTGATGAGACCAAGATCAACTTATTTGGTTCAGATGGTGTCAAGCGTGTGTGGCAGCAACCAGGTGAGGAGTACAAAGACAAGTGTGTCTTGCCTACAGTCAAGCATGGTGGTGGGAGTGTCATGGTCTGGGGCTGCATGAGTGCTGCCGGCACTGGGGAGCTACAGTTCATTGAGGAAACCATGAATGCCAACATGTACTGTGACATACTGAAGCAGAGCAAGGGCAGTATTCCAACATGATAACGATCCCAAACACACCTCCAAGATGACCACTGCCTTGCTAAAGAAGCTGAGGGTAAAGGTGATGGACTGGCCAAGCATGTCTTCAGACCTAAACCCTATTGAGCATCTGTGGGGCATCCTCAAATGGAAGGTGGAGGAGTGCAAGGTCTCTAACACCCACCAGCTCCGTGATGTCGTCATGGAGGAGTAGAAGAGGACTCCAATGGTAACCTGTGAAGCTCTGGTGACTTCCATGCCCAAGAGGGTTAAGGCAGTGCTGGAAAATAATGGTGGCCACACAAAATATTGACACTTTGGGCCCAATTTGGACATTTTCACTTTGGTGTGTACTCACTTTTGTTGCCAGCAGTTTAGACATTAATGGCTGTGTGTTGAGTTATTTTGAGGGGACAGCAAATTTACACTGTTATACAAACTGTACACTCACTACGTTACATTGTAGCAAAGTGTCATTTCTTCAGTGTTGTCACATGAAAAGATAGAATAAAATATTTACAAAAATGTGAGGGGTGTACTCACTTTTGTGAGACACTGTATATGTTTTCTCAAGGTGCAGGATGTGTAGTATTATAAAGAAATGGCTTTTGATTTTTGTAAATTCCATGACTGTTGCCCAAATGCAAAAATGACTAAAAATACATAAAAATCATTATTCGTGCACATAAACAAAACCTCCAACATTCCTGCTGAAATAAAATATAAACTTACATTGTATTTGTACATTTAAAATGGTGCCCTTTTTTCTGAAACCTAGCTTAAATAATAGGTATGTGAAAGTGTACATTGTGGTGCCAATGATTTAGAAATGAATATGCCTCTGGCCGGTGACACACCATAGTACACATTTTTGTGGTGAGCTGTTCAAAAAAGTTCACATCCAGTTTTTCATCTGTTGCTGTGCTATTTGCCATTTAATATTAGTGGGCAGTCTTAAAGTGGAAAAAACTCTAAAAACTGCAAAGTTATAATTTGATCTGTGCTGCAAAAAAAGTTTTAGCAAGACCTATTTTTTCATCTGTTAAGGTGAGTTGCAGCCATTCATTTTACCTGAGCTACTTAGCCCAGCATGCTGCAATGCATCTCAATGCTGGAAAACACATACCCCCCATACGTAATTGTAGGGTTGCAAACTGTTGCTTGTGACATCTTATTTTGGCACATCGCATGTCATTTAAACTATTATGTTGCAGGGTATATAGTTTATTTGGTGCATAGAGTAAAGGCCTCAATCTACCTGTCCTCCAGCACGCTGTCAGTGCTGGTAGTGAAGGGGAGGGTAGATAGCAGTCCCTAGCTGCATGAGCTTCCCGCCAGTCCTCAGAGGCCTTGATCCACCTGTCTTATGGGCCGCTGTCAGAGCTGGAAATGGAGAGGAGATTGGAGGAATCCAGACTCTGGGTGGTGCCAGCAGCTTCCGGTATGCTGCGCCTGCTGCTCCTCACCTCTCCGGTAGTCAGGGAGCTCTTCTCCCTCCCAGGCTCTCGCTTCTCTCTACTCCAGGTCCAGGCCTCCCCATGACAGGGGGCTCAAGGGACAGTTGCTTTGGGCTTCTCAACAATGACTGGGCCCTGGGCAGCTGCCCCTTGAGCCCCTTGTCATGGGGAGGCCTGGACTGGTGGCAGCGGGAGCAGAGAGGAGCAAGACCCTGGGAGGGAGAAGAGCTCCCTGACTACCGGAGCTGGAGTAAATATTTTAAAGAGGTTGTCAAGTCTCTGCTCCCCACCCCCCAAAAAAGAAGCCCTGCAAGAGAAAGGCATAATGAGCTAGTATGCATCGCATACTAGTTCATTATGGAATACTTACCTTGAAACTAAGCTGTTGCAGCGGTCTCGGCACACTGCTGTGACCGTCAACATGCCCCTTCCTGGTCCATGGCTCCGGCCAATCACCGCGCAGGCTCCAGTGCTGTGATTGGCGGAGCCACGCTGATGTCACTCCCGTGCATGTGCACAGGAGCTGTTATTTACGGCATGGTTACAGAAGAAACGGCACCCTGGGCCACCCTGGGGGCCAATTCTTCAGTGTGCATGTGCCGATGACGTTGGCACATGCTATTACAGTGCATATCTCCTAAACAATGCAAGTTTAGGAGATATGCACGGTACCTGCAGGTAAGCCTTATTATAGGCTTGCCTGTAGGTTAAAGTGGTTGGAAAGACTTTACAACCGCTTTAACTTTCTTCTTGGTGCACTACTGCACACTTCTACTGCAACTAATTTTCTGTACCTTTTTTTATTTGGCACAGCTTGTGATTCTTTTTAGGATTTTCATTACATTTGGCATACTGATCATACCTTTCATTTCAAATTTTAAACCCTTCAATTCAAAACCCTTCTTGGCAATCACAGAGGTCAGAGGTTTCTTGTAGTTGGCCACCAGGTTTGCACATCTCAGGAGGGATTTTGTCCCACTCCTCTTTGCAGATCCTCTCAAAGTCATTAAGTTTTCAAGGCTGACATTTGGTAACTCAAAACTTCATCTCCCTCTACATATTTTCTATGGGATTAAGGTCTGGAGACTGGCTAGGCCACTCCAGGACCTTAATGTGCTTCTTCTTGAACCACTCCTTTGTTGCCTTGGCCATGTGTTTTGGGTCATTGTCATGTTGGAATACCCATCCCTGACCCATTTTCAATGCCCTGGCTGAGGAAAGGAGGTTCTCACCCAAGATTTGACGGTATATGGCCCCGTCCATCGTCCCTTTGAAGTGGTGAAGTTGTCCTGTCCCCTTAGCAGAAAACCATCCCCAAAGCATAATGTTTCCACCTCCATGTTTGATGGTTGGGATGGAGTTCTTTGGGTCATAGGCAGCATTCCTCCTCCTCCAAACACGGTGAGTTGATGCCAAAGAGTTTAATTTTGGTCTCATCTGACCACAACACTTTCACCCAGTTCTCCTCTGAATCATTCAGATGTTCATTAGCAAACTTCAGACAGTCCTGTACATGTGCTTTCTAGAGCAGGGGGACCTTGCAGGATTTCAGTCCTTCAGGGCATAGTGTGTTACAGTGCTGTGTTCTGGCCTAGGCCGACAAGGCCCAGGCCTAGGGCGGCACTTTGCGGGGGAAGGCTGCAAAAAAGCCACCCCCACCCGAGAGAAACCCGTCTTCCAAGTCCCAAATCCTGCGGCCGCCTCCCGCGCCCGTCTCCTGCACAAATGTAGCCCCCAGCAGCTGTTGTAACAATTATGGGCAGTAGTATACTTGGCCATGGGGGAGGGGAGGGAGTCACTGCCACCCTTATAAGGGGCCCGTGACTGGCTGCACATAATTTGATTGGCAGAGGCTTCCCCCTAAAGCCCCACCTACCCTCCCCTGCATGGCTTTCATTCCCTACATCTTCTCCCTGGCCGGGGTCTGGGTGTGACAATAGGAGGAGGAGTCGAGGAGGAGCAGAGAGAGGGGGGAGCATGAGGGGAACCCTAGGCGGCAGCCAGGACAGCAGGTAGAATCGATTAAGCTACTATTATTTCTGTCCAAGCTTTCACCATGCATGGAGCACTTTGCAAATGCTGAAATCAATGCAAACGCATTAAACAGTCCACATTCAGTGAAAGTTCATACTCTGCAAACTTTGCCATTCATGAACTTTTATTGAATGTGGACCATTTAATGGGTTTGTAGCACGGATTACTTTCTTGCAGTATCTGTATATATCCATATTAAGCACTTTATATGTGATACCATTGGCTGTTCATGTACTTCTAAGTGCTCCATGTATGCAGAAAACAATGCAAACTCATTAAAGAGGAATTCGCCCCCCGATCCCATGAAAAAATTTAAAGTCAGCAGCTAAAAATATTGTCGCTGCTGACTTTTAATATTAGGACACTCACCTGTCCTGGGATCCCGTGATGTCGACTCCCAGAGGCAGCTCTTTAATTAGGCAAATGAAGCGGTCGCCAAAGGCCTCGCACTCGCAGCCGCCTAATTTGCCTAATGTGTGTGCTATGGAATGTCCCCCAGTCGGTGTCCCCAGGCTGGCCGGGTTAGCGGGCCAGCCGCAGGGCATCTTTAGGCTGTGGGACCCAAAGCAGCTGCCAGCAGTGTGTGTGGAGGGAGACTGACAGCTGGAAGCTCAGCGGCAGGTATCCGGCACTACACACAGTGAAACTGATGAGGGTGCACTGATTGCCACTGATGAGGCAGCACTGTTAAGCTGTACTGGTGGCCCCTGATGAGGCCACAATGATAGGCTGCACTGGTGGTCCCTGATGAGGTTGCACTAATGGCCACTGATCCTGACCAAATCTAGAAACTCCATTTGCAGAAATGCAGCCCTAAACTTGCAAGAGCACACACACCATGCTTCACTGTTGCTTGCAGACATTTATTATTGTACTGCCTCCTGCTACAGTAAAATATTTCATATTTTGATTCATCAGTCCAGAGCGCCTGCTGACATTTTTCTGCACCACATTTCCTATGTTTTCCTGCATAGTTGAGTGGCTTAGCCTTGTTTCCTGTTGTCAAATCACATAACAAGTTGCACCTATTGCCGGCAATCGCACTGTTCCAATCAGAGCGACACTGACTTTGCGGTGCTGCATCGATTTGAATAAAGAGGTACATGCAGGGGCGTAACTATGGGGTTGCAATTGCAACCGGGCCCCATGCTCCAGGGGGCCCATGTGCCTCCCGTGTACACCTGGATAGGAGGGATGGCGGGGCGGCATTTAGACAAATCATTCTCGTCCATTTTCCACCTAATGGAGGAGATTGGTTACTCTATATGCTGCCCCTGCCGCCCCTCCTATCCAGTTTACTTGTCTTCTGCTGTTCCCAGGGTTCCTGTGTGCTTCCCTGGTCCCCCCACAAAGCTGTTGTCTTCCCCCCTCCTCTCTGCTGCCAGCTGCTGTAGAAGATGTGTCATGATGGAGAGATGGGAACGGGTCAGTAAATTTGTCATTTACCGGCTCCTTCCTTTTCTGAATGGACAGAGTCAGTGATTGGTACCAATTGGTTCATTCATAACTGAAGCATAGTAAACTGTGTTTTTACTATGCTTCCATTTCTGAATGAATGGGAGGCTCGTTACTCGACTATTCCTGTCCATTTATTCTGTGCAGCTGAGGCTACACAGATGGAGATTGAGGGCTGGGGTTTGTTTAGACCCCTGATATCTCATCAAAGCCCCCCAACAGAGCTCCTAAAATAAATTGTAAAAAATTATAAAAATAAAATTGTAAAAGAAATAAAATAAAATGGTAAAAAAAAATACAATTAAAATAAAAATTAAAAACTACTGACACCAGTGAGGGAACTATCAGGATTGCAAAGGTTGCAATTGGGACCGGGCCCTGGTATTTGACCATCATGGGGAGGCCTGAAGATGGCAGAAAGGGGGCACACTGCAGAACTTGTAAAAGGTCCCCGCTGTGGGACCGTAATACAGGGACCTGCGATAGGAGTAAAGGGCCCCCAGGATCAGCGGAAAGAGGGACGGGCCCTGGCCAGGGGTCAGGAGGGGCCTTCATAATTTCTTGCACCGAGGCCCTGAAGGTTCTAGTTACGCCCCTGGGAACTTGCACTACTTTTGCACTACTTTTGCCGATTTCAGGTGCAACTTGAATAGACATCTGTGCATGAAGTTGCACAGATGTCTTCAAAGTCCCATCCGAAGTCGCACTGACATGCGGCTTCGAAGTTGTACGCTTTCAGATGAAGCTGCAGTCAATGTGAATGGAGCTATGTGAATGGGGCTAAAACCTACAAAGTGATTGCTTACTGAATCAGGGCCCCCATGAGAGTCCCCCATACATCACAGTACCTGGCAGCCTGGCTTCAAGACTTGCTTGGCTTCAGGCCTTCACTTCAGGGCAGGCACTTAGGCAGGCTTGTGGCGAGCTCTCGGCTGGCCGTGGCTCCGTTCCAGGCTGGTGATGAGGAGAGTCAGGAGGAGACTGAGTGGTGGGACTGGAGGAGTGGGACCCAGTCACTGGTGGTGGTGGTCTGGCTGGCACTGGCAATGTCTGTCTGGCTGCTGGCACCTGGCAGTCACTGAGTCGGATAGACAAGCACACACAACAGAGAGTCGGCCTGGCACTGGCAGCAGGTCATAGGTGCACTCGTCGTCTGACTGCGAGGATGACGGACGGTAATCCGGCGGAGTGCTGCGCCTGCGCGAGTCATCACACACCCAGCAGCCAGCATGTCCGCCACAGTCCCACCCCCGCCCACCGCACCAATCACTGGGCTCAGGCAGCCAATTAGTGTAGGTATGTGCGCTTCTTTAGCGCACATACTTTACACTTCAGGACTGAGCAATAGGCTCACTACTTGATGTCAGAAAAAAAAAGAAAAAAAAAAATCAATATACCGGCACCACCTTTAGGGGGTCGGGCTGACTTTTTTTTTTTCTTCATTGCCAGCGGGGAGGCGGCGCCCAAGCTCCCCCTGTAAAGTTGCAAAGGCCAACAAACAGCTTGGGCTCGGTTCACACCTAAGCGATCCGACTTCAGGAGCAGCTTTGCTAGGCAATTTGAACGCTACTTCAAGGTGACCTCAGCGCGACTTTGGGCGACTTACAACATGGCCTGAAGCGACCTCCATGTCAGGCGACTTTGCTTGTGGCCAATCAGAGAAAGGAGGGATGGGTTGCCTGGGTAATTCGGGGTGAGTACCTGGGTAAATTCCTGTAAAGTTCCTTCAATATAGATGGGGATCCGACTTGGAGGCGACTTCCATTGAATTCTATGGGCACAAGTTGAATAGAAGTCGCCTTGAAGTAGTACAGGAACCTTTTCTGAAGTCGCCCTGAAGTCGGAGCGACTTCAGTAGTGTATATTATTAATGTGTAATTAAAGTGTATTTTTAATGGGATTTCGGATGTCAAGCGACTTGAAGCGACTTGGGGACGACACAAGTCGGATTGCAGGTCGTCTAGGTGTGAACCGGCCATAAAGTAGATGGAGTTGTGATATAAATTTTATACTGGTGTTTGTACTTACATGAAGGCTAATGAATTTCTGTTTCTCGTTGAGCAAATGATTAGCAATTTTTTGGCGAACATTTAAAGGAGAAATACAACCAAAGCTGGTTTAGCTGTTCTTCTCTTGTGGATCACAGGAGTGCAGTTTGTTTTGCCTTCCTGTTACCTGTTTTCAGAAGACAGCAGGCTGAAGCCTGCTGTCTGCTGGCGTCACAGAGCCGGTCCAGGCTTGGGAAAGATTGCGACCATATGGTCAGGATCCGCCCAATCAGGGCCACTGATGGGGGGTACCACCAGCCCTCCTATAGGGGGCCCGGGCACACAGGGGGGCCTGGAAAGCAGGAGGATCGGTGGAGCAGAAAAGTCACGATGACAGAACAGTGCCCTCTGCATCTCTCACCCAGCAACTGAAAGCTGGTTTCTCCCCCTCTCCCTCCCGCTGGCTTTCAGCTGCTGGGTGAGAGACGCAGAGGGCCAGATTTAGGGGTGCTGGGGTGGGTTGTGCCCACTTAAATTTCAGTTCTGCCCCCCCTGGCCAGCCGCCACTGAGCTCCTTCCCCCGCCCCTGCCCGCACTCATAGTCGGAACAAGGAGACGGCATTCTGGAGGATGGAGCGGTGAGAGGAGAAGAGATAGAGAAGAAACAGCGAGGAGGAGGTGCGCTGTGCTGTGCTCTCCCCTCCTCTCAGAAGATCATTCCTCTATACAGTATATAAGAGAGGATCGCTCTTACTGTAGATCGCTTTGCACTGTACACCCACATTTCCCGCTGCTGGGAGGTAAGTGGCCCTTGGAGGAGATAGGGGGCGATGTGTGTGTACAGTGCAATGCGATCTACAGTAAGAGCGATCCTCTATCATGTATTGCAGCCTTTTTGGCACTGGGGACCGGTTGCGTGCAAGAAAATTGTGTCGAGGCCCGGGATGGGGGGTGAAGCGTGGGGGGTTGTTTTTTCGCGGGCAATTTGTCGGGGCAATGGCTGGTGTTGGCGCTTCAATCATTCACTGCACCATGGTTGGTATGGTGTCAGGATGATTGAAGTGCATTATTTCTATTATTATGCAACCAGATGTGGATTGTCACTGTCAGTCACCTGCCACCAAAAAACATCAGCTAAAAAATCAAGCCCCCCAACCCCAGCATTGCAGAGTACAGTGTACTTACAGTTACAGGCTCTCCTCAGGCTCTCATGGGCTTTCCTCAAGCTCCATCAGGCTCCCTCAGGCTCTCACTGGCTCTCCTCAGGCTCCCACAAAAGTCATTCACGGGTTCTCCAGGTTCCCAC
Organism: Glandirana rugosa; assembly: GCA_018402905.1. Classification (NCBI taxonomy): domain Eukaryota; kingdom Metazoa; phylum Chordata; class Amphibia; order Anura; family Ranidae; genus Glandirana; species Glandirana rugosa. Next base: position 549,239 of record BLSH010462338.1, on the reverse strand, counting down.
AGGCTACTAAAGGCTCTGAATGCTCCCACAGAAGGTTCTCACGGCTCTCCAGACTCCTGCAGGCTCTCCCCAGGCCCTCTACAGTGCGAACCGCGTGAAAACTGTTGCGGGTGGGAGGAGAGAGATGTCACTCTCTCTCCTTCTCTGATGGGCTGGGGCTGCAGTCCTGTGCAGAGCAGCCTTCGCGGCCCTTTAACCACTTCAGCCCCGGAAGGATTTCCAGCTTTAGGACCGGAGCCCTTTTTGCGATTCGGCGCTGCGTCGCTTTAACTGAAAATTGCGCGGTCGTGCGACGTTTCCTGACGTCGGGGTCGGGTAGTCTCTTCCTCTCTCTCACTGTAGAGAGAGGAGGGTGGGCGTTGTCAAAAGTGCGCCAAGCGTGACATCTCCCGGACCCCTCTCGGACGTCCTCAGACCTCTCGGCACTCTTGGAAGACACCCTCGTAAGTCTCGGAAATCATCGGACACCCTTGGACCTCTTGGGCACTTACTGAAAACACCCTCGGACTCCTCTCGGTCACTCTCGGACTCCCTCGGACTACCTCGAACTCCTTTCGGGTACTCTCGGACTCCTCTCGGACATTGACATTCATGTGACATGAGACGTTACGACCCCAACCCCCCGA